>WOVY01006495.1:0-28926 GCA_013436015.1 Rhipicephalus annulatus
AGAAGAAGAATCATCATCATCTGCCTGCGCCGATACGGCTCGTCCCTCGAACCGTGTATCAATAAACCCCCAGACGCCTACTGAGGTCGTAACAGAGTGGGTGGAAGGTGCTGGGTATAGGAACCAACGACGGGACCGCTACCCCTCGGATTTCGCCGGAGTCGTCGCCTCGCCGGCCTGCCTCCTTCTTTGGCCATCATGCCTGATGAAACAGAAGCTCGGGAACCAGTCCCCAGCAGTTCTTGGCCGTATCACAGAGAGCCACGAACCTTCTCGGGAGGGCCAACGACGACGTGGACTCATGGCTCAAACATTTCAAGCGAGTAAGCAACTGCAACAAATGGGATGCTGCCTCCCAACTGTCACGCGTTGTTTTCTACCTCACTGATGTTGCCCTCGTTTGGTATGAGAACCATGAAGATATTTCTGACAACATGGGAACGCTTTGTTGAAGAAATCAAGAAGTGTTTCGGCAACTCAGCTGCAAAAAAGAAGCTTGCCGAGCAGAGTCTTGCACAGAGGGCCCAGCTATCCGGTGAGACCTGCACCGTGTATACTGAAGAGATTTTGAGGCTGTGTAGGGAAGTCGATTCCAGCATGTCGGAAGAGGACAAGGTGGGGCATTTGCTGAAGGGAATTGCAGAAGATGTTTACAACTTCCTTATTAGCAGGGAAAGCCTGACTTCAGTGTCTGACGTTGTACGGCACTGCCGCACGTTTGAAACCCTGAAGCAGCGCAGAATAGCGCCTAAGTTTGGTCGTCTGGCAAATGTCACCTCAGTAGCCAGCATAGAAGCTGCCTCAACTGTTGACCTTTCGGCAACCATCCGCCAAATTGTTCGGGAAGAGTTACTCAGACATGGCGAAATGACACGTGAACGGGCAGCTGCCACGTCTCCATCCTATTTCCCGCAGGACACCACTGCCCCACAGCTTACAGTTTATGAACATCCATCCGTCAACGCAACGGAGGTTGCAGGGCCTCGGCGTATTCAGCAGTCAAGTCCGGCTTTTTACGAGCGATCACAGTACCCTCAACGTTTCCGTTCCGTACGCTCATACCACCCACCGACAACTGATTTCATTGAATCTCGGGCTTACGCGAACGCTCGCAGACGTGAACACTTCGAAGAACGGCGACGACCTCGTCCTGCGCCTGTGTGCTACAACTGTGGTCTGACTGGTCACATATCGAGGTATTGCGATCGTTCGCGCATACCACGCTATGATCAGTGGACAAGCTTGACCGATAAACCTGCTGTCCCACCTTTTCAAGGACACTGGCCCACCGACTCAAGACCCGGCAGCAGCTCCTGGCACGGACACTGGCGCAACAACTCCCCTGCCTCTGATCGAAGTGTGACGCCACCTCCTGCGCCTCGATCCCACCGGTCTCCATCGCCACGGCGCCGCCCATCGTCACCACACCAGGAAAACTAAACAGTGCGGCCGATGGGGGTGAGGTCGCTGGTGACTTGCTGCAAAACGAAATACCCCCGTCTGTGTTGATGTTCAAGAACAAGGTAGAAGTTTTTGTTGATGGTGTGTGTACGATGGCTTTGGTGGACACTGGTGCTACAGTTTCGATTATGAGTGCTGCTTTTAAACACCGTTTAGGACAAAAGGTGATGTTTTTGTGGGAGAAGGCAACAACATTCTGTGGCGTTGGTGGTAACTCGCTGTGTCCCATTGGTGTCTGTACCGCAGAAGTGTGCTTGGGTGATCAAGTGTTTGTCACAGAGTTTACGATTCTTCCAAGGAGCACACACGACATAATCCTGGGGATTGACTTCCTTCGAATGTGTGGCGCCACTGTTGATTGTAGAAATGGAGAGGTGTACATATGTGATGCTGCCCCTGGAGAACTATTAGAGAATTCAGACAGGGAGCACGGTGCGCTCCGGGTCAGTGAAGATAGCATTGTGCCGGCATTCTCTGCAGTATGTGTTCCTGTATACTCTTCACGCATTGACAACAATGACAGTGCGTTCGACGCATTGGTGGAGCCCTTTCATCTCAGTTGCATTAAGAAGAACACATTGGTGCCGCATTGCATAGTGTCACTCGTTCAAGGACGCACAGGACTATGGGCGGTAAACTGTTCAGCTGAGTCGGTGGTTCTACCAGGAGGACTGAAGCTTGCCAAGTTCAAAACATACTCACCGATGGCAGTGGCTGCCCTCAGTGATGCTCCCGGTGGGGCCTCAGCCAATACTTCTACGGCCGATTCAAAACTTTTACCTATGATCGACAAGTCACTTACTACTGACAAACGCCGCATGCTTCTGGACGTTTTGTCAAAATACGTGACGATTTTCGATTTTTCCCATGACCATGCGCCCTCGATTCCCGCGTCTCGGATTCTCCACAGGATAAACACGGGAACAGCACAGCCCATCCGCCAGAAACCCTACCGAGTGTCGCCGTCTGAGCGCAAGATAATTGATGAACAAGTGCGTGATATGCTGCAGAAGGGTGTCATTCGAGAATCATCGAGTCCTTGGGCGGCTCCCGTGATTCTAGTCAAAAAGAAGGATGGTACCTGGAGATTCTGTGTGGACTATCGCCGTCTAAACTCCGTCACAAAGAGAGATGTCTACCCTCTCCCACGCATTGATGACGCTCTAGACTGCCTCCATTCAGCATCCTACTTTTCGTCCATAGACTTACGCTCAGGCTATTGGCAAATACCTGTGCATTCAATGGACAAAGAAAAGACGGCTTTCGTTACTCCGGACGGACTATATGAATTTAACGTGATGCCTTTTGGTCTATGTAACGCGCCCGCTACATTTGAAAGATTCATGGACACCATTCTGCGCGGCCTGAAGTGGAACATCTGTATGTGTTATCTTGACGACGTTGTTATCTTCGGGCGTACATTCAGTGAACATAACGAAAGGGTAGAGCTGGTTTTGAAATGTATTCGAAATGCTGGCTTGGTTCTTAATGCAAAGAAGTGTCATTTCGGAGCTCGACAAACACTGGTGCTGGGACATCTCGTCAACAAGGATGGCATCAGGCCCGACCCGAATAAGACAGCGGCTGTTAGAGCTTTTAAACCACCTGGCTCAGTGAAGGAGCTTCGGAGCTTCTTGGGCCTCTGCTCTTACTTTCGCCGATTTATTCCCGCCTTTGCAGAAGTTGCCTTTCCACTGACCTGTCTTCTCCGCCAAGGTGCTAGTTTTGAATGGACTCCTGATTGTGAAACTTCTTTCAACCAACTGAAGTTCTTGCTCACGTCGCAGCCTATCCTGCGGCACTTCGATCCTTCTGCGGCGACTGAAGTTCACACCGACGCAAGCGGCATTGGCATAGGTGCAGTCCTGATACAGCGATGTAATCAAGTGGAACACGTGATCGCATATGCCAGTCGCACTTTAAGTAAGCCGGAACGCAATTACACTGTGACCGAACAAGAATGCCTTGCACTCGTCTTCGCTGTACAGCGATTCCGCTCATACCTGTACGGTCGTCCTTTCCAAGTAGTTACGGATCATCATTCTTTGTGCTGGCTTATCAACCTTCGGGATCCGTCAGGCCGTCTAGCACGCTGGGCCCTCCGGCTGCAAGAGTACAACTTCACGGTATCGTACAAGAGCGGCAGGAAACACGCGGACGCAGACTGCCTTTCAAGGATGCCAGTTGATGCTACAGTTTGCGACGCTGACGATTTCGATCATCTGATTGCGTCCGTAGCACCAGCGTTCCCGGATAAGGCCACCTTTGAAACTGAGCAGCGGAAGGACGTGAGTTTGAATCCATTATTCGTGATCGCACAAGCATCCACTCCGGAAAGCCGCTTTTGCGTCCGTGATGGTCTACTGTACAAGAAATCCATCTCCGGCACCGGTTCCCGCTTCCTGCTGGTGGTTCCAGAGGCACTACGGTCATCTGTTTTGTACGCCATGCATGATGACGCCACTTCAGGTCACCTCGGAACGACGCGCACTCTTCATCGTACCCAGGAACGCTTCTACTGGCCACGTATGCGCCAGTCAGTTGAGTTGTACGTGGCCAGTTGTGCGCAATGCCAGGCGCACAAATCTCTCTCAGCAGCTCCGGCCGGACATCTACAACCTGTGACGCCTCCCAGTTCTCCGTTCGAACAAATTGGCATTGACCTGGTGGGCCCTTTTCCGCGTTCATCGAAAGGCAACAGATGGATTGTGGTATGTGCTGACCATCTTACTCGGTACTGCGAGACTGCTGCCCTGCCATCCGCGACTGCTGGTCAAGTGTCGTCCTTCCTTCTCCATTCTATCATACTGCGTCATGGGCCCCCTCGCGTCATCATAAGTGACCGTGGACGTCAATTCACGGCAGACGTTGTCGAACAACTTCTTCGTATGTGTGGCTCAGAGCTCAGACACTCGACGCCTTATCACCCGCAGACGAATGGTCTCGTCGAGCGAACAATTCGAACACTGGTGAATATGCTTTCTATGTACGTTGCTTCGAACCACAAGAACTGGGACGATGTCTTGCCGTTCGTCACATACGCGTTTAATACTTCCCAACATGAGACCACCGGCTACAGCCCGTTCTTCCTCCTCTATGTTCGACCCCCCCGTTATACTCTGGATACAATATTTTCCTTCTCTGATCGGGACCAATCAGAAATCTCCCTAGCAGAAACTCTTTGTCTCGCCGAAGAAGCTCGTCGTCTTGCTCGTTTACGTACAATAGCCTCGCAAGACAGATCGAAAGTTCGTTATGACAGCAAGCACCGGCAGGCCACATATATTCCGGGAGATCTCGTGTTGGTGTGGAAGCCTTTACGCAAACGTGGCTTGTGCCAAAAACTGCTCGCGCACTACATCGGACCTTTTGTTATCCTTGACCGCCTGAGCGCAGTCGACTACCGCATCGCACGTCTTACAGCTAGCGGGAGACGCTCCAGAAAGACAGAGGTCACGCATGTCGCTCGCCTGAAGCCTTTCAGTCAACGCGACACTGTATGAAACGCGCGGCGCGCTTTGTCTGCGAGGGGGGAAATGTTACGCCACGTATGTGCCGGACGAAGAAGGAAAAAGAAGCAAGGAGGGTGGAAGAAGAAGATCATCATCATCTGCCTGCGCCGATACGGCTCGTCCCTCGAACCGTGTATCAATAAACCCCCAGACGCCTACTGAGGTCGTAACAATATTTTCGCTACTATGAAAAACGATACGAGAAAACGACTTGAAATCTATGAAGAGCCTTTTCGTCTTTTTTTTTATTGCGACATAGACTTGCAGCATAACTATTTTTATCTGTGTAATAAGTGCGCACCGTAAGAGAAGTGGCTGCTTGTGGATTGTGTTTTCATGTATACAGTGGTCGTAACTGCATGGTTGTGTCGTTGTAGCGAAGGCCGGCTTGCTGAATGTGACGGAAGCGTTCTGACTGTAACCCTTGGCATGCCCATAAAAGGTCAAATGCATCTGCTTGCATCACTGGGGTGGCACAACACGGAGACGTATCACCGGCTGGTAGATGCGACCAGTTTCATGATGATATACCAGCTGGTGTAAGAACCACCCCAGCTTAAAGCTTCTTCAGCACGGCTTCCTCCGTCCTTGTAAGTTGATGGGGGAGAAAGCAGACGCACGGTGGGATAAGAGCACGTGTATCATGCCGGAGATAATTGTTACGGGCATGGAGTGAGCTCAAGGGAAATAGACAATAGACCCTTTTCGTAAAATGGCGCCCCAAGTGGCCATTACGCGAACTACTCCTTGCCGACATGTATAGGGCACTGGAGCAGACGACACCAACAGCGTTTCATGTAGACGCAGACGCCGCTCAGCGTTTGAGGTACATATACGTAAGCAGGTGGGACTTGAACGTGAAGTCACAACGAGTAAATTTTAAAAAATATGAATATCTTACTGTTGGGAGTTGTTTTCAGGCTCAAATAGCTCAATGAAGAAAGTAACGGAGGAATTTTCATATTTCATGGTGAAAATACGGGCGCTGTTGTGGAAGTATACATTCACTGGCGGTAGGGTGCACGTACGAAGCGCGCACGCCTGCTCTATCTATATATGGCGGCTTCTATTCCAGAAACCTTCGCAAATTTCAAACTGACGAAAAGCTCACCGTCAGGCGTCGTATTTATGAAAATGGTCGATCCAGCTTTTCCCATTTTCATCTTTTCTGTGACGCATTATATCACACTGATAAATCTGAAACAGCATGGATCTACCGTTTACATCACAGGAGCTCGATGCGGCGCTCGTCTTATGTAATAAGTCGTCGTCAAGTGGCCCGGATGACATCTCATACAAGATGCTGTGCAACCTTGGTAAACGGGCACGAGAAGCACTCCTTAACATCTTCAACGATTCCTGGCAAGCTGGCGTCGTTCCGCAAAATTGGAAGATTAGCCGCTTGGTACCGATCCTTAAGCCTGGCAAATCTCCCCTGGACATTGCCTCTTACCGACCGATCGCACTCTCAAGTTGCGTAGGAAAGGTAATGGAGAGAATGATCTTGGCCAGGCTTGAATGGTACCTGGAATACTATGAGATATATCCGAACGCCATGGCTGGTTTTCGCCGTCACCGATGTTCGATCGACAATGTTATAGATCTCGTCACATATGTCCAGCAACAAAAGGCAGGTAAACGACTATCTGCAGCCATGTTCCTTGACGTAAAAGGAGCATACGACAACGTTCTACATGACGCCATCCTCGAAGCCATTGAGTCAGTGGGCCTAGGCGGGCAACTGTATTGTTGGACACGCAGCTATTTACAAGGGCGGACCTTGTTTGTGAACACTGCAGATGGTCCAACTTCCCAACACCCAACGCATCGTGGAGTCCCGCAAGGTGGCGTCTTGAGTCCAACCCTCTTCAACCTCGTCCTCATTGGTCTTGTTGAACGATTACCAAGTGTGGTCAAGTTATCCGTGTACGCTGACGACATCTGCGTCTGGACATCTGGCGTGACAAGGCCTCAGGTACGCGCAAGACTTCAGAAAGCTGTGACGTTGGTATCATTGTACCTCAAGGACCAGGGTCTGAAAATCTCGCCAGCGAAATGTGCATTGATTGCTTTTAGTCGAAAGCCAATGAGACCATACGCTATATCAATCGATGGCCAAGTCATACCGTATGTCAAGACGCACAGATTTCTAGGCGTATTCATTGATAGAGACCTCTGCTGGGGCCCACATGTGGCACACTTGAAGAAGAGGCTGACAGAAATTGCTAACTTATTCAAGTATCTCGGAGGAAAAACCTGGGGGACTTCAGTACATGCAATGATGCAATTGTACAAGACGCTTTTTCTTGGCTATTTGCGCTACAGTTTGCCTGTGTTGACCAACACCTGTAGAACCAACATTCGGACTCTCGAAAGCATCCAGGCCATGGCTCTGCGAGTTTGTCTGGGGCTACCGCGATGTTCATCATCAGCTGAGACAATCGAGATCGCTAATGACTACCCGCTGAAGACGCATATCATGATGGAAGTGCTCAGAGCACACGTGAGGCATCTTACTCGTGCCCCTGCCCATCATCTAGCTTCACTTCCAGAAGCCCGACCTCGTGCCTCATTCTGCCAGACAGTCATGTCATATCGCACATACATTCCTGCGGGATATACAACTCCATCGAGGATTTCAACTCCCCCATGGAGTACGACCTGTGCACATGTTGAACTCACGGTTCCAGGCATAGGGTCAAAAGCCCGGCTCTCGTCTCCAGCGCTAAAGCAGCTTTCTCTTCTCTTGTTATATGAGAAATACAGTGACCATACTCATCTGTATACTGACGCTTCAACTAAAGTGGATGGGTCTGCAGGGTCGGTGATCTTTCCTGCAACAGCGACAACGGTGAAGTTTCGTTTATCCCACCAGACATCATCGACAGCTGCGGAACTTGCTGCTCTACGTAGCGCAATTGAAGTCATTAAACACCAAGAAGCCAAGAAATGGAGCGTGTTCACGGACTCTAAGGCAGCACTACAGTGTTTGACATTCGCCTTACGCCGGGGACCTCATGAGCAACTAGTGCTGGAAATTAGAGAGCTGCTTCACCACCTCTTCGACGAAGGACACAGAATCACGTTTCAGTGGATTCCAAGTCACTGCGGCATATTGGGCAACGAACATGCCGATGCAGCTGCCCGA
The DNA here is from genome assembly GCA_013436015.1 of Rhipicephalus annulatus. Taxonomy (NCBI): domain Eukaryota; kingdom Metazoa; phylum Arthropoda; class Arachnida; order Ixodida; family Ixodidae; genus Rhipicephalus; species Rhipicephalus annulatus. Next base: position 8,122 of record WOVY01006495.1, read on the forward strand.
TCAGCACACGAAAATGGTGAAGAAAAATCTATACCATTTTCAAGGACTGATGCTGCAATGACCATCCGAAAAATCGCTAATGCAGAATTAAAATCCCTGTGGAACACCGAGTGCTTACGGCACACACGACTGCGTAGACTGGACACGTCTCGTCGACTCCGGCCTCCGTCTGGACTCTCCCGACTCGAGACAACGGTGTTTTGCCGACTATGGCTTGGTGTTGCCTTCACCAAAGCTTTCGCCTTCCGAATCGGCATGGAAGACAGTGCTGCTTGCGGGCATTGCGGCAGCGATGAAACTATAGAGCACGTTCTCTGTCACTGCCCTCGTTACAGCGTGCAAAGACGGCAACTAGCTGCGGCGTTAGCTCGCCTTGACGACAGACCTTTGTCTGAACAATCAGTGCTGGAAAGACGACGTGATTTGTGTGCTCACAGAAAATCAGTGAAGGCCCTACTGAACTTTTTGCGTGGCAGCGGCCTATTGTATAGACTGTAGCACCCCAGCTCCCCCCCCCCTTTTTTTTTTCTTTCGCGCGCGTCTATTTCCCTCTTCGCTTTCTTTCCAATCTTTCTTCCCCATTCCCCCTTCCCCTAGTGCAGGGTAGCAAACCGAATGCTCCATTTTCTGGTTAACCTCCCTGCTTTTCCCTCATTTTATTATCTCTCTCTGTCTCTGAAACAGCTAGTTCAACAGCTTGTCCGAGTTTCGCTTTCTTTCTCTCAGTCTACAAGTGCAGTAGTTGAAAGACATGTGGACAAATTGCACAGTGAGCGCACGCCGGGAGCGTAAATTGGGCACGTTTTCATGCGCATTACAAAGGAAAAAAATTTCTCTTAGTTTCACAGAACAGCAACCACACATGCCGTCATCATGGCACGCACGTAAGTGCTAGACACTTACGACGACAACTTTTCACTTACGTCAAGTATTTCGCATATGATAACAGTGCCTTCTCCCTTCCCCACATAACAACAAATCTTTGTAAACCGATACCAGCAGCAAATTGTAAAATCAGAAATGATAACGTTCTTTCTGGTTGAGAAAGAGTTATTCCTCCCTAAAATTTGTCATTAGGCCCCTGCGCCACGTGACATTTACAGAAGCTTTCAAAAATCCCGAGATTGAACAAAAAGATGCCAAGCTCCTGAAAGAGGTAAAAAAATTTCGCGATAAAAAGATAAATCTCTAAGGTTGGCATCAGTGCTTGCTCTGCGTGGAGTTAAAAAAAAATCTGCTACCGGAAGTGTTCCGAAACTGTTCATGAATGACATCATCAATGTCATCATCGATTGTACGTGTCTAGACAAACTGTGACCGCTTTAGAGCGCTAATGCACAGTTCTATGAAAACTGTGTTTAGAAAAATGGTTTAACAATTTAGAATACTCCGTACTTTACTATTAAGCGAGCATTGAACCATCCCAGATCTAGACGCAACTACAGTCAGTTACAACGTAAGAATAATCACGCACTATGCCCCCGTTACTGCAGCACGCCTGTCATTCATCGGTGCAACTGTGAAATGATTGGTGATTTCCGTTCTAACAATTAGTCCGTTTTAGTTGGTAATGCAGATTCTACTATAATATAAATTAAAAGTTCATTGTTACTTGTTAAAATGTTATGTTCTACAAAACAACGAATTCATAAGTTTTGATGAAATTTGACGAGAAGTAAAATTTTTCTTCTAACAACTAGCAAAATTAACACGTACCTGTACGGCCAAGTGATATGCCTAAATTTCGTGAAACCTGCCGACGTCACGTAAATAACCGAATGCATTGCGGGATGGCTTTCAGCAGCTCTCTCATAGTACAGTACCAAGTACTCTCGTTAAAAACCTTTTCTCATGACATTCACGCCAATTATGCCTGGGTGGGGCGGGAACCGCTGTGGGAGGAGCTTACATTTATTCTTAAGCTGTAATCGACCATAGGGTTGATCACAGTTCACTAGCTTGTGCGTTTGGAAAAGGTTACAACAATTTAGAATACTTGGCACTCTATATTATAGGGGTGCATAAAGCCATCCCGTGGGCCTCACAGGACAACGTCAGGTTGATGTGTCTCCGGTTTGGTGAGGCGAACATTTCAAAAGAATTGATGTATGCCAGAGCTGCTGGGGTGATGCGAGCATCCCTGGCCCTTAGCGTTGTAAAACAATTTTGTAGCGTACGGAAACAAATGCACTGTTTGTTTAGGGGTGTGGGGCTTTTGTAACCCAAGTAATGCGCAGAACTTCTATTCAAGCACGTCGAATTCTAACATATTTTGAAACACCTTTCGGTTTTCGTGTTTCATATTGCATAAGCATACCGTTGGAAAGCCGTTTCTCGATGACATGTTCAAAAAAATATTTACGTAAAAGTCACGCGAGCTATGCTTGTAATATCATGGGTATGCCGCAATCATCCTGGCACACGTAATGTCATTTTTAGCGAGTGCATTTGGCCACCCGGCATATTCATTTGGTGGCGCGATGCTACATGGGAAAGGGAATGCACTTAAGAAGCGATGATAATGGTTATTTGTCCTCACGGTTTAAGTTCAGATTTAATGGCTCGCTTTTTTGCTAGGCTCATTATTACCAAGAACTAAAACACAATCAAGCCAAGGAAGGTACAAAGCAATTCATTAGCAGTTACTTTAAGGTAAAGTGCAAAAAGAAAAGTGAATGAAAAGATAAGTTGCCGCTGGTAGGAGCTAAAACTGCGGCCTTCGAATGACGCATTCTATGCTTTACAAACTGAGCTACAGCAGCGGCTATGCCGTTGTCCACCTTATGGTGTATATGTGAATTTAGCTGACCGACACTGCCATTAGTAAATGAACATATATATAATACCACATAAAGTAGATGGGGAATAGACGCTGCTATAGCCATGCTTGTGGTGCATCGGATGCGTCAATCGATGGTCGTATACTATACTCGCAGATTCGGTCCTTGCCATCGGCAAGCTTTCTTTTCGTCCACTTTTGTTCTTGAAATGTACTACGCACCCTTATAGTAAATAAATAAACAAATAAATAAATGAATAAGTCTGCCTGCCCACCAGACCAAAGAACAGAATTGCCGAGTTTGTAAACACTTATAGTGTGTAGAGCCTGCGTAAAGGCTCACGATGACTGAGCGTGTATGCATACTCCCGGCATGCTGTTGTTTCGTACGTGTGCTCATTACACTCTGGCTAAGTGAGAGCCCTGACGCATAGTCTGTAAGAAGTCTCCTAGGAAACGTAAGAAAAAAGGCACATATAAATGGCCCACTCAATCACCAAACGACGCAAGGAAAGGTATTAAAACACTCGCGAACATGAACAAACAATACAGTTACCGAGTGCGTATGCTGCGGACAGTGCATGCAACCTGCATACAGGCTTACGCTGACTGAATCTGCAAACTTTGGGTGCCATCTGGTTTCGCGTACTCACTACGCAAGCACTGGCTTGATTTTCGGCGGAGAATTGATTTCGACCCAGTCGTCTGGCAACGCTTGCTCCCTCCAAATAGCTTCCATCAATCTTGTGTCTCCAACTTTGAACGAACCACAAGCCTTTTCTCTTAAAACTCAATCCACCAGAGTGAATCCTAACCTTTTGCTTTGAACTCATTGAAAAAGCAAGCTGGTGTGCATAGGCAGCAACAAATCGCGCTTCGAATCGAAGCCAGTGCTCACCCACCGTTGCGCCCGTGTATGTGCACACTCTTCCTTTGAAACGTACGAGCCTTCTCTTGGATAACGTGTAGGGAAGGGTTGTTTCATCACGTGGCTCGCTCAAACTCTCGTTACGGAGTCTGCCCTAATAGTTTTGGTGTCTGATGGAAACGCTGTCGTTGTGTGAACTGAAAGGCCGCGCGAAATGTTTGTCTCCTTCTATCTTCCTGTGTTCACAGTTCTCTGAACTTTCGCGTCGAAAGTCGTTAAAGGTTGGTTTCTTCGTTGCGCCTCGATAGCCACCGAAAGAACTTTGTCGTTCAGAGAGGAAAAATAAATAAGCACAACGTCTTAAATCAATTTCCGAGGGTAACGCGCGTGAAATGGAACACCAGCCGCCACGCGCGAGTTTTTCATCGCGTTGAAATTCATTGGTTACTTTTTGTTTTAAACGCAGGACCATAACACGGCGGGGGATGGCGGCCTATGTTATCACGCACCACGTGATACCAGAAATCCTTTTACAGCCGACCTGTGTCGCCATCGCAAGTGTCGTAGACGTTTCCTTACCAGCGCAGGACAATATATACGGGCAGCTTGAAGTTGTCTTGGTGTAGAGCCACTTTACGCGGGTGGAAGGCGTCAATGCTGAACTCACGCGAACACTTCAGAAAACTACCTCTTTTTGACGACTAAGACCACTCATAATGGCACGGCCATTAGGAGGTACGAGAGCTCGCGTGATAAGCTGAAGATGTTCTTTGCTAATGACCACAGTGTCAGAAGGTGGCAAAAGGAGAAGAGGTAAGGGGTACAGACAGTTATAGAATAGAAAGCATCTGCCACCGCGGGAGGCAGAGCACATTATCGGGGAATCGAACAAACTCGAACTGACCACGGATAAGTTGCCGCACAACGGCGAAATTGCGCTGCTATAACAACCGAAACGTCAACGCGACGGAGTGCGCGGACAGACTGCGTCGAGTCCGTGTTGAGGGTTACGTTTGATGGTTGTTGCATCTGGACGAGTAGTTCAACTGCGGCAACACCAGCACAGAGAGCAACTAAGAGTAACTCTGCCAGGACGGATTTTGTGCCGATATCTAACGCATAAGAGGAGGTCTGTTTAACATGGGGATGAAAAGGGCACACTACAAAAAATGTGCAGTATACACAATATCAAGCCGGTGTTCACAAGCTTAGTCCATGTTACTAAGATGCCGAAAATAAGGGCTGGAACGGGGGTAACATTAATATTATGTGTTTCAATCAAACCACTCTCATAGTTCTCAACTAAAGGGCATTATTCGGGATTCTAAGTTTGTTACAAAGAAACGCACGTAAAATCGAGAACTGGTGGTGACACAAGTGCGTAGCATTACTTTCCATATTCATAAACATAAAAAAAAGAACAAGAACAACAAAACTCACAAGGTCTTATGTGCATCCGCCGAAGACGATTCGAACGCAACGGTTATCTTTTCCTTCTTCGCAGTCAATTCGTTGACTGCGCCCACCATGCACCGAAAGGTTTCGGCCCCCAACGTGGCTTCGCATTGCCTCCAAGATCGGAGGCATCATGTGACGTCATCACGTGGTGATGACCTTTTTTTTGCATCACTCGCGTTGATGCCTACACGGCGGGACGACGGCCGACGCCAGCAGTCGATTTTCCGCGATTGATGAAGTATCCAAAGGCTGTCACTTTGACGGCAACAACGACAACTAAACACGTCGCCGAAGTGTTATACTAAAGCATTCTTCTGGCGATGTAGGCCTCCACATTCCATTCTCTACGACACCGTCCATATCTGCCCTGTATCACGTTCCGTTAAAGTAGCGACATATCTTCATTCTCACCGCGACAACACAGCACAGCATTCATCGTGGCAGGCACGCGAGGAATGCGTGGGAGCCAGAGTCGCGAACCTATAGAGCATGTCTACGAAGATTTAGCGCTCAGTGGAGACAACGACCGAGTTGTGCGGTGTTCTCGATATGCCATATGTGCAATACAGGATCGAAAAACTATAGTTTTCTGGAGTGACCGTGAGCACTGGAGCAATAGGCAATGCTGAATACGGGACATGCAGAATGACCATTCGTTTCAAGCGCGAATCCTATTCTCCTTACATCGCGTTGAAGTTTGCTGAAGTGGGAAATTTTCGGGCGCGACAGGAGCCTCAAGCACCGTGCTTTGGCTCTGGGCTCGCGTGAATTGACAAGTACACAGAGGGCGGGCTTTCGCACCTCTTTATTTAAATCACTTCACGCTTCCCGATCTACGCTCGAATTCATATCTTGCCAGGATAAAATTTGAAATGCTTGAGCCCAACTCGTAATTCCCATGCTGCATTTTTAGCGGACGACTGTCTTTGTCACTCTCAAAGGCACTGTCACTGGCAAGCACTCTCAAATTATGACAGGTAGATTGCCACTATCCCTCAAGAGGAAGGTATATAACAGCTGTATCTTGCCGGTACTTAGCTACGGAGCAGAAACCTGGAGACTTACAAAGAGGGTTCAGATTAAATTGAGGACGACGCAGCGAGCAATGGAAAGAAAAATGGTAGGTGTAACCTTAAGAGACAAGAAGAGAGCAGAGTGGATTAGGGAACAAACGGGGGTTAAGGATATCATAGCTGAAAGCAAGAAGAAGAAATGGACATGGGCAGGGCATGTAGCGCGTAGACAGGATAACCGCTGGTCATTAAGGGTAACTGACTGGATTCCCAGAGAATGGAAGCGGGTTGGGGGGAGGCAGAAGATTAGGTGGGCAGATGAGATTAAGAAGTTTGCGGGTATAAATTGGCAGCAGCAAGCACAGGACCGGGTTAACTGGCGGAACATGGGAGAGGCCTTTGTCCTGCAGTGGACGTAGTCAGGCTGATGATGATGATGATGATGATGATGATGATGATGATGATGATGATGATGATGATGATGATGATGATATCTTTGTCACCGAACGAGCTCTTCTGTTCTTTTTTTCTTTTGTTAGGCGAAAGGGTCAGATGCCTGATCAAACGTGAGAAGTGAACGTCGGCGTCAACACGAGTGATGCAAAAAAGTACAAATGACATCACCCTATAAGGCATCATGAAGTCGAAGATAGCCATATGCAACGACGCCATTATGGCTTCATAGTGACGTCACTTAACGTGGCATTACGTGATGACGTCATCACATGGCATCGCCTTATTGGCTCATGATCATGCAAGTTTTACTATCGACTACACTCGGTAAACCTTGATAATAACAGTTGTGCCGCAAAAGTGAACTCATTGGTTAGGTGGTGATGTTTCCGATGTGCGAACATCATGGCTGCGTGAACTCTTCTAAGACAGTGGAAGAGAGCCTTGATGGGAGTTATTTGCGCATGAGCTCCCTGGTTTGTGCCTGAACTGTGTGGGAGAACCGACCGGCACGCTGAATGCCATTTCATCAAGTAAAACTTCCGAACTCTCGTGCAGCGTGTTTGACGACAGGCACAGCGTCTCAACGACACCATTTCGCCGGGATAACAATCAAAATGAGAAAACAAATTTGACACCACTACCCTCCTTTCATACCGTGTCCTACCGCATGAGGCCGCCAAATGGTGCAGTACCAGGACTGTGTGGTACCAGTGACATCGATCCTATATTATTGACACCACCTGTGCAACTGGCAGCACTATTGCTTCAACCACAGCGCACGAAGCCAACGCCATCGCATGGCAAAATCGTAGAGCTGGGCTGTCTTTCACGCATCCGCTCACGCTCCTGTCAGCTACCGTTTTTAGATAGTGCTCAATTAGACAATAACCCAGCAAAAGGCATGGTAAACACACTGAGATGGTGTATATATGGGGCAAATCCATATAACGTATCAGGAATTTGGCATGTCACATCATGTATAGCCATATTTGCCCAATTCTCAGTGTAGCTACATGTCGCAGTTTTCGAGCAGGTGTATATAGGGCATTTGTGTGAGCGGTTATTTGCCACAGATTGGTAAATGCATTAGGCAACTTTTTGTTTACACGAACAACAAATAGAATATAACATATCAGGTCGGATGACCAGCATCAGGCTGGGGGGGGGGGTTAGAAAAAGGGGGGGTAACGATTTAGAGCACAGGGTACTCTACTAGGGGAGAGCTTAAAGCCGTCCCACATGCCTGAATACACAGGCATGGTTCAGTGCACACACGCCTGAATACACAGGCATGGTTCAGTGTGCACCTACGCGTGAAACACGTATTTGCTGCAAAGCAATGTAATTCTTTCGGAGGCATCAGTTCTGACGTATATGTTAGGCCACACGGTGTCAAGAGCCATAGTTGCCCGATTTCTCGTCTATAGACATATACGACACTTTTTGTCATGTTTATATGCGGCATTTGGGCAATAAACAGTCAATTAAACAAACAGTAAATAGAAAATGACACACGAAGGTGTATAGAATAACAAATTTCGAGAGAGCAGACTTGCACGTGTGGTTGCGCTCTGATAATGATTTATCGCACAATGCTGTCAGACTGTGAGCTTGTGCAGTGCTACCCTTCTCTTTGCATTTTTTTCCCTTTTAAACTCTGCACTCATTTAAAATTCAATGTTGCCTCCCTCTTTTTGTGCTCCGGGTAGCATAACGGTTATTCTAAACTGTTTAACATCCGTTTCGGAGAGAAACGTCACGAAAGGCGAAAGACTGCAGGCAAATAAGGAAACTATGCGGGCAATGTGTCGTACCAACATGCCCAAGCAACCACTTTAGTTGACATCCGTGCCTTTCTCTCCCTTTCTTGTTTGCCCTGCCTTCCCGTAAAAGAATTATTCTTTGCAATGCACGCCTACAATGCTCACACGAGTTGACTTTCTCGACTCAGTGTTCAGGCGGGACAGTTCCAGGAGGCTTTGCTTCGCCACCAAGTCGTCCCGCGACGCGCCGAAAACGCACACGCCCAAGCAACGGATGCGGCGTGTAAAGAGCGACTCGGAGAAGGAGCGCGCATACCGTAGCCGCGATACTGCCATGCCGCTGAACGCGGGGGCTCTGTCTCCCAGCTGCCAGCTCGTAGAAGACACCGCAGGGGAATACTGCTCATGAGAAGGGCGCTGGATCGCCGGCCGAAATAGAACTGCCAGCAAAGAAGGCGTCACGGGTGCGTTCGTTATACGCTTGCCTCGTTACAACGAAATTCCTCCTTCTAACGAACCCGGAAATAAGGAAAGAATGACGGGAGGGCGCAGGGGCTCTGGTTGTTTGTACTCTAAGGGACGTACAAGGAGACGAACAAAGAGGGTGCCCACCTTTGACTGCCGCGTTACTGTGTGTGCATTACATTTACATTTACTTTCTTCACTGGAGTAAGAGGTCATCTTATATTGCCTAGGGTAAAGGTCTGTATCATCGCAGACTTGCGTACGCATATAAGACGGAACTTCGGTATTATGAAGCAAAGCATTAGGCTCATGGTCTAGGTTCATGGTTTAAAAGTGGTTCAAACTGCGCGTTGAAGACAGGACGCAAAAAGGGGCATATGCAAACACACGCAAGCACCAGTATTATGCTTCAGCTTGAGTTTTTCTTTTTCTGCGTTCGTGAGCACGTATGAAACAGCATGCTACACATTTTTTGAATCTGTAACGCCACACGCTTTAATACTCTATTCAGTAATCGTTATTTTATTTTAAATGAATTAGTCGTTACATGCATGGCATCACTGTTTGCCCATATTTGGAGTTATATGAAAATTTAAAAAAATGTACAGAATAGTGGCAGATGAGTTTCTTGACAGACGTATTTTTAGACAGCTGGTCACCGTTGCTTCTCTACGAAACCACCATATGATTATGAGAGAGGCCGTAGCGAAGGGCTCCGAAATTTCGTCTTTAACGTGCTTCGACGTCTGAGCACACGGTCCACAAAGTTTTCGCCTCCAACGAAAATGCAGCCGCCACAGCCAGAATTTGATCCCGCGACCTACGGGCCTGTTGCCGAGTACCTTAGCCCCTAGACCACCGCGGCGGGGCAATTGTATTGTTCATTAAAATGCTTACATCGTGTAATGCAGAGTATTTCGCTATCACGTTTTGTTTCATTTGCTGTCAAGCGCTATTGCTTTTTTTTTCAAGCTTTATTCGCATTAGCATGATGCTGTAATTGACGTTTTGTTTGTCTATTTAGTACAGGAGGTCCCGTTTGCAACCTGGAGCATTTTGACCTCTTTCTGTATATAATTTTGAGACGTAACATTATAAATAAAAACAAAAAAACTTGAAATTCTTGAAATATTGAGAGGCCAGTGGCTCGTGACATCGACAGGCTTCGCGCTGTCTCTCTTTCCTCCTCGTTCATTCTATCATCGACAGACTCCAAGCTCTCTCTCTCTCTCTTTCGTCCTCATTCGTTCGATCATCAACAGACTGCACGCTCTCTCTCTCTTTCGTCCTCGTTCATTCTATCATCGATAAGCTTCATGCTCTCTCTCTTTCGTCTTCGTTCATTCTATTGTCGACAGGCTCCGCGCGCTCTCGCTCTTTCGTCCTCGTTCATCCTATCCGTTAAGACGACAAAGCCACCGGCAACGCCACTCAGCGTGGGAACGGCAGCGTGTGAACTGCGCTGAAAAAAAAAAAAGCCACTGGCTTTTAGTTTGTGAGTTCTCACCTGCCGTCTATGTGTCTTGGGCGAGACACGTGTAGTTTCTTTGTAAAACATTATACTCTCTTCCAAAAGTCATGGCGCTGAAAGGAGAGTTAACGTGACTCTTGAAAAGAGTCGTGTGCGTGGCAAGTTAGGACTCTCGGAAAGAAGTAACGCGTACTCCTTTTGTGATTTTCGTGTAATCTATAGTTCATATTAATATTCATATTCAGTTTATTCATTCATTCAAAATACAAAATTCGTAGAATGTATTATGCAGACGAGGGTCCCAAAGTCAAGCGACTGCAGTGGGACCCTCGGTTAACAATAACAATAAAATTATTAGTTATAACAGCACGTAAAATACGCTTCACAAGTGAATAGTAAACTGTGAACTTACATAAAATAACATCAAGTAAACAAAAAAGGCAGTCAGAATGCGACACAAGAACAATAGTGATAAGTTATACAAGTAAAACATAATCACGCCATAAAGCAATAACCTAAATTTGCAAAGACTTTCCAATTTCATGCCCGGACACATAAGAATCATTAAGTAATCATCGTTGTCAACCTAGTTATGCAAGATGAAGTTTTTTAAGATCGCGTTTGAATGCATGAAAAGATGATGATGATTTTAGTGTATAGGGCAGGTTATTCCACAATTTAATGACCGCGAACGTGGACGTCGTTTTGCCATAATTGGTGTTAGATTTAGGTAAAAGGAAGTTGTGACTGTGGGTGAACCAAGTGCTATTGGTGTTAGTGAGTAAACTAGCATCGATTAAATCAAATACAAGCTGTTTGTTAAGTCATTTATATAACAATATGATCAAGTGAAAATTAAATAAGCCAGACACAGTAAGAATACAGTTAGCCTCGAGGAGTGGGGTAGCATTAGAATAAGATGAACTGTTGGTAATAATGCGAATGGCCTGATTCTGAATGTGCTGTACAGACGAAATATGAATGTTATATGTATTTCCCCATGATGTAATGCCATAGGTGATGTGACTATGTATGAAGGCAAAGTATAAAGACAATAAGGCTTCAAGTGAAAAAAGGACGAGATTTGATGAGTGATCTTATACCAAATGCTGTTTTTTGTTGTACGTAAAGAATATGATTGGTGAACTTTAAATGAGGGTCTAACTTTACGCCCAGAAAACACACACAGTTAGACGCAGGAATAAAATGATTGTCAATGAACACTTGTGGAATGAAAGGTAGCACTTTTTGTGATGTTTTAAAAACAATGAACTGAGTTTTGAGCGGGTTTAAAATTAAGTTGTTTAGCGACACCATTCAACGACATTAGTCAGTTCTTTGTTCAACATATTGATCAGAGTAGGTAATGATGTATGCGAGATGGAAATGGTCGTATCATCAGCATAAAGAATAACTTTAAAATCTTCAAGGCAGTCAGGCAAATTATTAATATAGATACAAAACAGTAAGGGTCCAAGAATAGAACCCTGTGGGACCCCTTGATTAATTATTTTAACATTAGAACTAGCGCCCCCAATGCAGACTGATTGTTCACGATCAAGAAGGTAGTTTTTTATGAGGGTCAAGAATGGGCCAGTGATACCCAAGGACTCTAATTTGCTAAATAAAATATTATGACTAATGGTATATCAAAGGCTTTCGTGAAATCAAGAAATACAGACCCTGTGAAATTACCGTTGTCGATGGACGTTTTCAAGAAATCGGTTAATGATAGCAATGCTAAATTCGTAGAACTACCAGCCTGGAACCGAATCGACAAAGCTTTAGCAGCTTAAATTTATTGAGGTACTTGTTAATACGTTTCAGAAATAATTTTTCAATAAGTTTGCTGATGGAAGACAAAATAGAAATATAGGGCGGTAGTTACGGACATCTTTCGTATCACCTTTTTTGTGTACTGGGAATAACTTGGCTTTTTTCAGTGAGCTCAGAAATATACCATATTTAAAAATGACAATAATTATATTGCTTAAGACTTCTGAGATGTCTGGAGCAGCAAGTTTTAAATGAAATGCCGATACATTGTCTAGTCCAGCGCTACAGTTTTTTAGACTCAGGATCGTAGAATAGACTTCGTCAATGGTAACAGGAAATAGAAAGAACGAATGGATACAGCGGGTAAGGGTGTACGAGGATACTTTGGGCCTATCATTGTATATTTCATAAAAGTAATTACTAAAAGACTCGGCTATGTCAGAGGACTCAGTACAGATTTGCTGTTTATACCTAATTATATCAATTACATTACTAAGCTGAGGTCTGTTTAAAAAGTCACTGAAAAGTTTCCATTTTTTCTTTGGGTCATTTCTTGCTTTACAGAATTCTTTTTCATAATAAAGTCCTTTTGATTGTTTCAGCAGTTTATTCATCATCTTACTATATTTTTTTACCTAAGTCTGAAATTCACAATAAATGGCTGTTTTTTGTTTTCCTGTAGAAATTTTTTTGCATACTAGTTAACAAGCATTGAGTTAACCAGGGATTACGTTGAAACCTATATATTTTCTTGCATTTAACAGTTTTAGGGTTTGCATGCACAGCTTTAAGAAATAGGGAGCAGAAGTTGCCTAGTGCTTCTTCAGGATTTTCTAAGGTGCTAATGGAAGATCACTCAGAGCTTTGAATTGCCTTGATAAAGTTTTCCTGACCGAAGGTTGACGTGAAATGGCACGTGTTAAGGCGAGGTAGATTCACGGCGAAAGTTACAAAGACAGGATGATGATCAGTGATGCAAACATCAATGACTCCTGCGCTAGGGGTTGGCGAAAAATTGCTTAATACGTGGTCAATGAGCGTGCTTGTTCCAGTGGGTAAAAATCGAGTAGGGGATGAAATGAAGGATTCAAGCCCGAAGCCAAGAAAACAATCACTATATGTTATGGTGCTGTTGTTATTTGTATCCATTAGGTTAATGTTGATATCACCAACCAAAACAGCTTGCTTATTTTCTGTGGTGATAATGTCGAGTACAGCAGCTAAATTATGTAGAAAATGCGGAATAGACGAAGATGGAGAACGGTAAATGCATGCAATGATCACTTTATTTAGATTAACAGAGGAGGGGAAGGCAGCCTCGATCCATACAGATTCACAGTTCGGAATATTCAAAGATAGGTCAGTCCTGCACTTGTACTTTATCTCGGGCGATATAAATATGGCCGAGCCGCCGTAGCGACCCGAATCGCGGTGACAATGTTCAGAGTTAAATGATCGAAATCCGTACAGATTGCCATCACAAGATCCGAGCCATGTTTCAGTAATACATAAAAATGAAAAGGAATGACAGAGTAAGTCAGTGAATCCAATAATATTATCGTAGTTTTTTTGGCAAACTACGCGCATTGATGTGCAGCAATGAACAAGTAGAATTAGCAAGGAGGGATTTAGTTTCCTCGAAAGGAAGCAACGACATGATGATACACGACGAAAGCTATGAGGTTGGAAAAGCGAACTGAATTTGTCAACATCACGTGAATAAGTTGAGATCAGATTCCGTATTAATCCGAAATACCCTGCTGTCCTGTCTCTTGCGGGCCTTGATATGACAATTCTCTGTCCAGAGGAACCGCCATTTCTTTTCCTTTTTAGAACAAGCGCTTTACTAAACAGCTTTTTATTGGCAATGGTAAGATGTTCAATGAAAAAGACTGGATCGTCAGCCTTACGCGCTTTGCGAAGGAACTCATTTTCTTCTCGCGTGAACAAAAGCGCGCGATGATGCACTTGTCAGCTGTTTTACTGGCGACGCGATGAGCTGCATCAATATCTGTCGATGAAATAGGACATTCAATCACTTGTCCAATGGTTTTCAAAAGAACAGCGCAGTTCTCGCCTTGTGTACATGAAACCTATCTGACCAGAAAAGTTGAGCAGCACAATGGTATTTCGATTGAAGTTACGGTTCTTACGCCAAATCAAATCGCATTTTCTCCATCGTAAGTTGCCCTCAGTGAATAAGGCAGCAACAGCTACAACAACAAAAAAGTCTTTCCGTTTTTTCTAGACTGGATCAAGACAAGTCTCGTATTCTCCTCTCTCTTGTAATTTCTTCTTACTTCCTTTTCCTATCTCAACCTTATACTGTTCACAATATTTATCGTTTCTTTCTTTGCGAACGTGACTGTAGCGTTTGTATTCACTTTGCGCACGAAGCCTACGGCACCGTGCAATGGCAGGTGCGTGAGATAACGTTGTTGCCTCGTCAAGACAGTGCTGCATAACCAAGCCCAAAGAGCCCGCCGGCGTAGTCAACAAAATAAAGCAATCAGGCTGTTTGTGAGCGGCGTAATTCCATCGGACATGCTGATGATTGCATCATGATCCTCCTCGCAGTGTCTCACTACCGCTGGCAATAAAATAAACTCAGCATTTTTGTGCGCATCTTTTTCTTTCCCAGCTTAAGGAATAACGTGATGTCGTTGTAGACGACGTAATCATCGTGAAAAAATGGGTGCAGAAGCACGACAGGAAAAACCAAAATCGTTACTGTTATTGTTGACGTGCTAATTGAACCTACCTGTCCTCCTCCGCCTCAGTAGTACCGGGCAGTGAAGAGAAAGCTGTGTGCGCCTCGTGTCAGCCCATCAGTAGCGCAGGCTGGGTGAATGCGAATGCAATGAGAACATGAAGACGCAGAATGAAGACGAACATGCAACGACATCAACAAGAAAGATAACAGAGGGAGTAAGTAATTTGACTGAAATGTGAGAGCTGGCCACAATGCGCAACTATAGATTTTATTTGTGCGTTCTATTTTCACAGCACCGCCACCGTCGTCATCGTCATCGCCGTCGTCGTCGTAGCAGTAGTAGTAGTAGTAGTAGTAGTAGTAGTAGTAGTAGTAGTAGTAGTAGTAGTAGTAGTCGTTGCAGTACCACCACCAACATCAGCAGCAGCAGCAATAGTAGCAGTAGTAGTAGTAGTAGTAGTAGTAGTAGTAGTAGTAGTAGTAGTACGAACAGCTGCAGCAGCAGCAGCAGTAGTAGTAGTAGTAGTAGTAGTAGTAGTAGTAGTAGTAGTAGTAGTAGTAGTAGTAGTAGTACCAGGAGCAGTAGTAGCAGTAGTAGAAAGCGTAGTAGTTGTAGTAGTAGCAGGCGTCAAGGAGAACATGTTCGAAAGAACGTACTGAATAAAGCAATTAAGAAAACAATATGTTGAGGAGAAGGAGGAGGCGAAGGAAGAAGAAGACATTTTGTCCAGATAGCCATCATCATCCCTGCAGCTTTGCTGTCTGACGATTTTCTTTACGGCGTGGGACTCTAGATTTTTTTTTTTTTTCATTCCGTTTCCGTGCATCAAACAGATGGCATGCGAGAAAATAACGAAGAGACGAAGGTTCGCTTCCCTAGACCCTAGAAGCATGCGTCCGGGTGGACTATTAAAGGTATACGTATTTCACACGGTGAGTACGCAATGAAACACGTGAAATATGCAGTACACCGCGCCGAAGCAAAGAGCTGGTATAATGCCTAGAGGGAGTGCGATTTACATATTGCGTGACAAACGCGGCTGCATACATCTTCTACGATTACCGCCTAATTAAAGAGAAATACAAGAGATGAGAAAGGAGGTAGCATTGCATTGTGGCGTGTACTCCTACATAGACTGGCCGAATGTCAAACAGTTTATTGTGCACTTCTACAATGTAACTTCAGCTTTACAAAGCAATTATCGCATGTTATATTGCGGAACTTTTCAATTTCATTTCCACCGATATATATAGGTATAGTTTAGAATACTTGAGACAGTTCACATATTTCAATCACTTGCTCACCAGTTCTCGTTTCAGAAAGAGCTAGTGGTGCTATAAAACTGCATCGCACCTGGGTTTGTTTAACGGCTCGATGCTTTTGAAGGGCTAGTTGGTCTGCGTGTAGTGTGTCTCTCTATTTTAGTGCATCATTTTCTTGCTCGCGTTGACTATATGGTTCATCGAATGCACATGTTGGATTCTGCCGGTGCAGTGGTAATTCCAGCTAGAGGAATCACTCTGCGAATCAAACTGTCACGTGTCACTACGTCTACGGCGGCAGAACTTGCGGCTTTGTGTGGCGCCCTAGAGTACATAAAGTCCCAAAGACCGAGTAATTGGGCTATGTTTCCCGACTCGAAACCAGCCCTACAGAGCATGCAGTCAGTCCTTCGACGAGGTTGCCATGAACAATTAACTTACGAAGTTGTCAAGCTTGTTCACCATGTCACAGAAACAGGCCACGAGGTCAACTTTCAGTGGCTTCCTGGCCATTGTGGGATCAGTGGCAATGATTCCGCAGACAACGCGGCTCGCACATTCGCACCAATAAGAGCACACCCTTCCGATTCCTTTGTCAAGGACTGACGCTGCAAAGCAACTTCGTCACCTGGCACGTAGTCTGAGTCTGCAGGAGTGGAACACCCCAAGCATAAGACATACGAGACTATACCAAATAAACCCTCGACTGGAACTTCGACCTCCATCCGGACTTCGTCGACGTGAAGCTTCACTTCTTTGTCACCTTTGGTTGGGGGTCGCCTTCACAAAAGCATATAGAACCCTCATCGGATTGACCGACAATGCGGAATGCGACGTCTGCTGCACCAAAGAAGACATCGACCATCTGATATGCCATTACCCTCGATTTGCCTCTGAAAGACAGAAGCTTTCGGACGCATTGCGAGAATTGGACGATCGGCCACTCTCTGTGCAGATGCTACTGGAACACCGTCATCGCCTTTCGTCGGCTAAAAAAGCAGTCAAAGCTGTCTTGTGCTTTTTGAGGACTATGCAGGCCTACGTGACCACCTTTAACTTTTGTGTAGTGCCACCGCTGCATACGCACCAGCCGATTGACTGACAATCCTCCTTTTTTGTTTTTTCTCCCTCTCCTCTTTCTCTTCTCTTTCCTCTCTCTCTCATTTTTATGCCCCCTTCTCATTCCCCCAGCGTAGGGTAGCAAACCGGGCGTGTGCCTAGTTAACCTCCCTGCCTTCCTTCTTGTTATTTATCTCTCCCCCTTTATGTTCTTCGTGACACTCGGGACATCTATCTGCTCTCCCATAGTAGATTACAAAGTACTTTAAATTGTTTATCACTTTTTCTGAACATACCTGATTGGTTGTTAATCTGCGACAGCTTGTAGCTCTCCCGTAGTAGAGTACTAGTACTTCATGTAAACACATCACTCTAGTGTGCATCCATGCGTCGCATTTTCTGAAATGTGAGCAATTCGATCCACTTTATTTTGGAGGGCGATACTCCCTAAGCCACGGGTCATGCGTCCATGATGTATGTAGTAGTAGTAGTAGTAGTAGTAGTAGTAGTAGTAGTAGTAGTCCATATATATAAAAAGATAGTTGTTTCTAGTAAAATAACATACAGAGACGAGTATTTGCCTTGAATTTGCCACGAATTTGAGGCTTACTACAATTAACTAGTAACCGAAGGACGCACTTTGAGCACTATCTGACCAGGAAAGGTTGCCACGTTAATCTCAGCGGGCATTTTTTTTTTATCTGCTTTGGTTTTAGCAAGGTTAAGCGTGGGTTGGACCGAAGCGCCATCAACTAGCGGCGGTGAAAGGTGGGAACTAGACACGAAGCGCAAGCCGTAGATAGCGCGCGCGTGCCGCTCCTCTAGTCCGGCCGTGGCAACGTCTGATAGCGAGCTTCCTGATTGAAAAATCACCTGTTCGCGCTGTGCAACCCTTCACTGGCCATCCCGTATTTATATGCACTGGTTTATCACTTTCAAGGTAGTGCCGGTGGGAGATTTGATGGGCGAAGCCGTGGATCGTGCGTCCGCGATGTATGCCGTAGTAGTCGTCGTCGTCGTCGTAGTAGTATAAGGTAGCCACTTCCACGGCCGGACAAAAGGAGTGTGGCACGCGCGCTCCATTGTCAATTGAGGAGAAAATCCACGCGCGTTAATCATAAATAAAAACATATTTTTTCTGATGAAATAACACACAGAGACGAGTATTGCTGACTTATTCTCCAATATAATTTGCCATGAATTTAATGCTGCCTAAAAAAACTAGTACCAGAAGGACGCACTTTGATAACTATCTGACCAGAAAAGGTTGCGTCGTTGAACTAGCCGCTAGCGATAGCACTAAAATGTTCGATGGCATGTTGCAATGTTTCACACCGCTTGTGAGTTGATCACGGCCGACGCTCCGGTCACCGCTATCTTGCTTGTGTGTATCGCTTTAATCTTACTTTTCAGGTGTTGGCCACAAGTTCGGGGCAAATAAAGAGTTTCACCCGGTCATCAAGTCTGCTGCCTTAGTCCTCGTCACGACCTCGGGACAATATTGCGTGCAACAAGCGTATACGTTGCCATGGGGCGTCAGAACATAATGATTTCATTGTTCAAAGCCGGCCACCCATTACCAAAAGCCAACACGTACTGCGCGGACTCCCTTAAAAACGACGTAGCAGGTGCATGGGAAGCTCAAATACTGACACAAGCCACTTTCGAATTTATCGATTACGTGTCAGTAATACACAATTTAAAGTTCTCGAGCAGCATCATGCAATAAAAAGTTATACACTAACTTGTTGAAGTACGCATTATATCAAGCTTACGTCGCACTACGCCGGAATCGTTCGTTAAGAGCGTGCCTGTGCTTAATTAAAATACGAACAAAGGAAAGGACAATTAGTAAAGAGGAAAGCGGGCGTGCAATTGTTTGCAAATTATGCTAGGCTTGATCTACACAGTAAAATTTTTGCCAGAGAAACACCCCATGGGTGTTTTCAGATACACCCTACTGAAAGGGTGTTAGCTGAACACCCTACACGAAGGGTGTTCAGCAAAATGTTAGGGTGTTCAACACCCTTCTAAGAGGGTGTTGAAAGTATGTGCGACCTTCGAGTAAGGGCATTATTCGAAGGTCGCAGGTTCGGTTCCTGTCCATGGCAAGTTATCTTTTCACCCACTTTCTTTCTTCACATTTACACAACAATTCGGTCTAATAACTTCCCCTATACTTTCATTGGCAATATTGTCTGTTTGATCTCAATATATATATATATATATATATATATATATATATATATATATATATATATATATATATATATATATATATATATATATGTGTGTGTGTGTGTGTGTGTGTGTGTGTGTGTAAGCAAGCTTACTGAATTGCAATGATATTCCTCAAAGCCTTCTTTGTAAAGCCGACTATAGAAATTTAGACTGCCTGTTATGGTTATAAAATTAAATACAAATATTAGTGTTAAATAGCATAAGCATCTCGGGTATATCAATTGGTGGCTCAGTGAGTTGATACAGCAAGAGTGCTTGGTATGCATACGTTTGTGTAGACACAGAAACACATTATATTGAAAACATTATTACCCGTAACAGTGCACACGTCTCATGCAGGATGTAGACATATACATATTTCAGCAACTTAATTTGCAGTTTCACTTGGTACCGCAAAACCATGCGAGTTCAGCCTCGTGTAGTTCATTTCAAACTTTCTGATTATACAAAAATAACAGAGCTGCTTTCGTAGATATCGTTTCCACTTATTGATAAATATCTTTTCCCACTTCCTAAATGTAGACATATATTAGCGTAAGATAAATGTCAAGTACATGTACCACAACACAGGTTTTCTCTCAACTGAAAGCAAACACATTTATTATGATATTTCATACAAACTACAGTTAGAGAATTTTACCGCCAATATTCGAACAGGTAAGGTCTGCGGCTGAAAAAAGATGATTAACAGATCAGCCCTCACCCCATGAAGCTTCACCACATATTAAAATTTCAAGTTTTATTTTTCAGCATCTTTCTAGGTAATAGAGACAACATCAGCATCCATTTTCAAAAACACACTCTTCACAACAAAATCAAAATGAGGGCCGACAGGTGGAAACGCCTCAGATAGGCTGACCAAAGTTTGGATAGGAGAACCTATCTTCGTCAAAGGTGCCTAGCATTCGCATCCTTGGCATATTAGTTTCAAGGGGGTTAGTAAGGACGTCATGTCCTGGTGGTGGCATGTGTCCCTGTTGGCAATCGTAGCCTGAAAGAAAAAAAAAACTATAAAGCAGAGGAGTGCAGTCCTTGCTTCATTTCAAGTTGGGTGGTAGTGATTCAGAATGTTCTCAGAGAGTGGAGAAAAAAAGAAAGGAAAAAAAAGGAAACACCCAAAGTAGGAGCAGTGTGCTGCCAATGGTGGCTGCTACAGACACGAAAAAAGCAAAGAGCTTGAAAGTTCGAAGCCAACAGACGGTCCCTACGTTTGGCCATCACAAAGGGTTGCCGGCAATAACGGCCTATGCTGTTCTCGAACATCTATGAATGGAGTCATAAGAAAGAGGTTACGAAAAGGCGCAAGATAGAAGCAGGCGGCTACTTTAAATGCCAAGATGTCAAGGTAAGCGACACCAGATGTGTTCAGAAGACCACGTGTTTATTGGGGAAGGTCATTGGTTAAAATATGCTTTCACTATCCCCGTAGGTGTCCCGCTCAACGGAATTGCCTCAAGAATTTGGTGGCATGGCAGAGAAA
>WOVY01006496.1:0-117589 GCA_013436015.1 Rhipicephalus annulatus
GTACAGTGGTGAGATGCAGATCAAGAACATTTGATGAAGTGGGGCCCATTCTTGTTGGTTGCGTTACGAGTTGGGTAAGGTTAAAGTCTTCGCACAGTTCCACGAAATGTAAACTGTCGGCTGAAAGTGAGCTTAATGAACAGGAAGGAAGTGACCAGTTTATTTTCGGGTAGTTCGTGGTTGTATGCTGTCCATCATTGCATACAAATTTCTGAATTTTTTGGAGTAGATGTGGTGACTCTGAAAAACACATGTGCAAATTGGTAATTCAAGTGTACCAAAACGGTTTTTATTCGCTGCAATAGATGGCGCTATGGTGCAATGCTTCTTCTTGCACTCTTGTTTATTATAGCAGACTCCTACTTCTACGAGTAAGTCAAGTTCTCCTAATTTTTTATTTTACCACATAAAAGTTTTCGAGTTCGTTTCTTTTATTGAATGCAAGCGCTGGAAGAAGCATTCAAAATCACGGGCTGTATATATTGTGGTCTAGCGAAGCGAAGACATTTTTTTATACCAATTTCGTTAGTTCGTACATTCTGGTGAACACTATGCATGGTGGAAACAGAGCTGTGGGTGCCTCCGAGACGTGCATGTAGATAGTTGTAACTAAAGAGGAGAAAAGGAGCTTTAGATTCACCGTGATAACCACCCCAGGATCTCACGCTTTTTCCTGCCCTCTTGTTCAAGTAACCCGACTCTTACAATGGCGGGTTTTTCAAGTTCCTAAATTTTTCTCCTTATAACACAGATTAAATCGTGATTTAGTAGGTTTTTGTTGCATGTACGCCATAGAAGAAGCTCTATCAGTTACGAACTCTATATATTGTCACTTAGCGAAGTTATCAAAAAAGTTGAACCCTTCGCGCCCCCTCACCTTTCTCCGCTTTAGCCCCCATTCACTAGAAAAATATTTGTCACTTTTCTGGTGGTGCTACAACTAATTTTTACAATAATTTGTTAGAGCAAAACAGCTTGATGCCTGAAAAAAAAAATTGCAACATTCACTAATTGAACTCCTGCATGTTGTCTATTGTAGTGGACATTTTGTATCTTGTGAAATGAGGCTTTCACTTATAAAATAAGTTTTTTTTGCCTTTCTCTGAATGCAAAACAACAGAAAAGTAAAAACAAATACTGTTTTGATGTGGGTGGTTCTGCCATGCAACAAAGGGTTAATTTTTGCAAGCTTTTTTTCGTATTTGGTCAGAGTATTCGTGTGACATTGACTAACATGGCATAAAAATTACTCACAGGTATAAAGGATAAAAAACGAATTTTTGTAACACGTTGGGCCTTAGAAGAGTCCTCAAAAGTCTGTGATATAGCTGGTTGAGATGGGAGTACCAATGACAGCGTTTACTGAATACAAGTACGAGTATTAATGGGTGTTATTATTGCCATCGGCTACGCTACTTCTACTGTATGGCAAGACTACTGCTAAGTTCCGCCAATCAACCCAGTGCTGTGTTTTGTGCCACCAGGTTGTACCTAAAAAAATTCTTATTTTCATGTGTCCGCCTAACTCTCTAAATCCCTTTCACGCATTCGTCTGTGTTAAAATATCCACTCAACTAACCGTAGTCATCATTGGTTATACTGCCTGTGTGTTTCATGTCCAGCCATGGTCCATTTCTTCTTTTTGATTTCAATAATGATACCCTTCATCCCCACATGTTTCCTGACCCACTCTGCTCTCCTGTCTATTAGGCTTACAACTATAATTCTTCTGTCTCTTACTCACTCTATCGCTTTCAGAACCTCTCTTTGCAAGCCTCCGGGTTTCTGCTCCGCGGGCACGTATGGGTAGGATGCAGCTGATGTATGCTTTTCTCTTCAGAGATAGTCGTTCAATACCAGTCATGATCTGAAAATGTTTGCTGATGTGCTCGACCGCGTCCTTATTCTTCTAATTATTTATCATCAACGTGCGGCTGCGCGGTTACTGCCTGGCATAAGTAGACGTATTGCTTTACAACTTCCCGTATCGCAACACTTATCGCAAAGCGCTGTTCTCTATAAAGCCTGTTCCACATTATTTCAGTTTCTTGCATTAGAGCTTTCAGATCTGCTGTACTGCTCTTCCTGTTCGAATTGAGCAACAAGTAGTAATGCGTCTACCTGAGTAACTTTTTGATTTAATTAATTTATATGTGGGGTTTAGCGTTCCAAAACCACCATAAAATTGTCAGAGATGCAGTAGTGGAGGGCTCCAGAAATTTCGACCATCTGGGGTTTTTTAACGTGCACACAACTCTGAGTACACGGGCGTACAACATTTCTGTCTCTATCGGAAATGCACCTTCGCAGCCGGGATTCGATCCTGCGACGTGTATAGCAGCCGAGTATTTTAGCCACTATACCACCGTGGCGGGGCAACTTATCGATGAAATGCCACCAGAGAATATTCACCATAAACTCAAAACACTGTCCATTACCACTTATCTATGTTTCTAATATAGAGCCCTAAAACATCCTATCAGGGTACTAATTACTTGTTTGATATATTTGATCACTTGGGTGCACGTTAAATGTGGCGTATATTTCCCAATATATTTCCCGTAGTTAACCTAGTAGGCACTTGAGATATCAAGTTAAACGCTTGAACATAAATCCTGTAAGAGTTGCGGTTACGCAACAATAAAAAAGAAATTAAAAAGTCTGATTGGTATAAAAGTTAGTCACCAACAAGTGCCTAACATTTGTGCGATCCGTTTATGATCTCACTCCATCAACGTAGATAGCGGAACTTTCCCTCTTGGTTATGCGAGTATAGGTATGCTTTTTGTTTGTGCACATCAACCGAATAGAATCTGGTCGGGACAAACAAGCAGGATCAAAGGAACGAAAGCTGGTAACTTGTTCCTGCGTCGCAACTATATTGAAGCGAAATTGCTGCTGTGCATGCCACTGCTGTGGCAAAACGGTCAGTAAATTGGGTGAGGCTTACAAAAAAAACGATACGCGTCATCACATCGTGAAAAGTTGGTGGCATGATCGTCACATAGAACAATGTGAGGGTGCAGAAGTTGCCACGAAATCTGTCGTACCACGTGGTGGCTTTTCGCTATTAAATAGTTGAGGTCTTCTTTACATATGACATTCATGATCAATATATTTTGTGGGCCTGTCTGAAAAAAGCGGTGTTCAAGATATCGTTGAGGATGTGGATAATCGTGGCTACCTCGTTCATTATATCCACTGCCTTTCGCTCAGCGAAAAACAATCTCTTTTACAGCCAACTACTGGATATGTAAAAAAGTGCCGTGATCTGCGAAGGGCCTGTAGTTGAGCTAGTGCAAGCCGACATTGTTCTCGATGCCATAAGCCATACTCTGGTGTACGACGACGTAGCTCTGGCTTTGACGTCGACTTTAGTTGCGAATTCATTGCCGACTCTCCAGCAGACGAAGAGAATGAAAAGCAAAAACTGCAGGGTCTGCTTGACAAAACTTTGGCCTGTACCTAGCTCTAGTTGAAGACACGATTTCATCGCTCTACTCTTTTATTATTATACACTCGAGTTAGGGGAGGGGGGTTGACATAAGTGGTACACTACATATAAACAATCCACACGAAAATGAAAACGTAAAAACGGAACAGCACTGGAAAGACAAGTGTACAGCTAGCACTGCTTCCCATCCCCACATTGCCCTATTGAGTGGTAAAAGGTGTAATCAATAATTTGTCTTTGTACAGACACTTTCGCTAAGGTAATGTATTTTCTATGAGATGCTGGGTGTTTGATCTTCGCGCACTTCATTGTTACTGCGGCTACCGCATGTGACTAAGAAGTATTTACACTTTGTTTTATTCTTCCATTTTTACAAACTGATGATATTGTGTAAGTAAATCCGTGAACCATAATGTACCTTAAGCGACGAATTCGCCAATCAACATCTATAATTACCATCTCAAGCACTTGGATGTAGTGGTGTGCTTTTGTTTAAGTAGACAATATTCGGCTCTCCAGGTGGTTAAAACTTTGTTGTGGTTTGGCATGGTTCCCGTGTCCTGCTTTGACTCACTGGTCTAGGTGGAGTGATAAAATTTTGAAAGTTAGTAGGACCGCATCGACGATAGGTACGTTTTGCAACAGACGTGCAATACAGGACCAGATAAGTTCCGGGTGTACATCAGTGGCCACTGTTTCAGGTGTTACCACAATTTTCAGTCTACAGCATGGCCCATGCCCAACTGTATACTGATAATCGCAGTAACATCTGAAAAATACAGCAGAAGTAAGCAAATTATTTAAATCAGTAACTACTTTCTCGATTTTGGCCTTCGTGACAATGTGAAGGTCGATAGCAAACTGTGTAGTGTTCGTCACAAGTACCCGCGTCTCTTCACTTTAGAGTTGTATGATTCCTCTTGGAACTTCAATTTTGCCAATCAATAACACGCAGTTGCAAATCGCTATTGAAGTGCTGATGCACGATAGAACATTTTTGATACCACAAAAATGTCGGCACCAGAGGGCGACGGGCGCTATCCCTTGGGTCTGAGGCAATCGGCTCAGCCGTTCTTCCTTCAAGCAACGCTGATCGCTTGAAAATTGTGGAGTAAGTTTGTCACTGTGCTGATATTACACAATGGTGTTTAGGTTAGCCCTTAAGGTTCTGATATCGAGCAATCATGAAGCGTCAGTTTATTTGTTAGGCTTAAGATTATTGTGCCTACAGTATCCGTTAAAACAGCGCCGTCAAAAAGGTCGTAATCAACCATAGAACCTGGTGAAAAAACACATCCTGCAAGTAGCAGACACAGCTATACATATTAGAAATATTTCACTAGTGGGCTACAATGAAATCTTAGAAGCGAAGCGAGAAGTTTTCACATTTTTAGGCACACTGTCTTCACGCAGAGGCCTGCGCTCACTGTCTTTGGAGCTAAGGGCGCTTGCAGCTTAATATCGAATAGCGGATAGCATGCTATTGCTAAATAGCAGATATAAATAAAGTGCTGCATGTGAATAAGACGCGCTTCTTGCCACGGCACGACGCCACCTGCTCCACATGCTGTCGCCATGCACCCTTCATATTCAGCTAACAATACACACCAAGCCACACTCGCTCACAACAACGAGAACGAAATAAAGTGGTCTTGTTCAATCACGTGTGCGCATGGTAAAGACAATCCCTCCCGTAACTTTTTTCCTTCAGGCCATCTCTTTCTACTTCTCGCTGGAAACGCACTCGTTCGAACTAAGGAAAGAAAGCACTTATGTGCACTACCAACCCCAGTAAGCCAGCACGTTCTTGATGATGATTAGTGAGGGTGTTGCGGCGCAAAGCGATGGTTGGCAAAAGAGCACAATGATTTTGATCTGAAGTTGGCGATGTCCAATGAATACGACGACCGGCTGTATTACTGCTCTATATAGAGGACTAAGATCACACGCTATTTAGAAGCGTAGAAGTTGTGTGTAGAGAATAAAATTATGGTGGCGATACGATGATGATCAAAACTTTATTACTCACACAAGTGGGGACCGGCCCAGAGGTCGGTTACGCTACTTACAGAACATGTGATCTTTAGAAATGACTATTGGGTGACTATGATATCAAGAAGTGAGAAACATAAAAATAGCACAAGTTCGTCCTCAAAGTTTTCGACGCCAAAAGCAGGGAGGCAGGTGCATTCTGTAATGTAGCTATGAAGACAACCACCTCTTTTCAATGGTCGTGCTATGGTTTTCCTGGGTATATGACATGATGGGCATGAATGTTTTGCAAAAAATGCCAACAGTGAGTGATGGTCAAAAAACCACCAGGCCTGTGCAGAACGATCAGTACTGTGACAGTGAAAGCGGGAAGAGCGACCTCTCAGCGCCTTCTTTAAACACTCTTTACTAATGGTAACTATCACGCACACTTGCTGTGTGCCCCTACGCCAATAACCATTGTATGGTAGGCAGGCGCTCACTATGCCATCCGTCGTCATTTTGCGGAGAAGCGTTGTACCTGCAGCACACTTTCAAGGAAACTTGTGTAATTTTTCGCTTTGCTTGACAACGTTGGATTATGGTAAAAGCTTTTGTAATCCCCAAAATCCCCCCAGTGGGTATATGTGAACAAGATCAAGCTTTTGTTGTGATAGAAATTCCATGGACACTCTCGGCTGACTTTCACCGCCGGCGTCGACGTTGATGTCATGCGCCGTTTATGTATACGTATTTATATATTGCAAGAAAGAAAAAAAAGTAGAAAAAAATTGGCCTCGTATCTGCCTGTTACAATGCAAATGTCGTCGAAAGACGATAGTCTTGCGTCTGGAGAGAGTGGAGTAAGTTTTATTTGATGTTCTGCGCAAAAAAAAAATTGGTGAATGGCATTCTGAAGGCGCTGCGTTACAGTGCCTCGAGAAAGCAGTGGACGTGAACGAGTGCATCTAGTCACGTCACACGTGAGACATGAGCACTATCTGGCAGTTACCTTGTAAAACGAAGCGCGTGCGCCCTGCGCACCTGTATAAAACGCAAGGCGACGGGTAAATGCCACCACCGCGTCATCTAAGCAAAGCGTTAGAAACACTTGCCATTTTGTGCAAGCGTTGCATAGCCAGCGCAGCGTTTATAACGGTTACGATCCTTAAAGGGCCAGTAAACAGCCCTGAGGTCCAAATATTTTTTAAGAAGTATATGTGTAGTTTTTTTTGCTAACACGCTGCCACAAGTATTTTGCGAGTGCGTGATATATTAGGGAGTTACAGGGGTTAGAACATCAGTTTAAACTGGTTTCAAATTTTTGCGCTGCCTCGCCTCTTTTCTTTCTTCCAAGAAGTGGAAGGCGTAGCCCATCGTCGTGATTCCAGCCACTTCGGCAAAGTGACAACACGTCTGCGATTGACGTCATCGGTGATCTCAATCAGTCGCAACGCACTTCCGCTTGCTACGAAGCGTGGTTGTTGGTTTACGGTTTGCCGCACAAGCCGCGGGTCAACCGTGTAAGCGTCAGGTGCAACGACAAACGATCGCTAGATGGCTGATTCGCTTCAGCCATGCATCACGCAGGGTCCCATTGTGTGGCACCCGGTGCCGATGCTGCTATACCGCTCAGTCACTCGATTTGCAGGCGACGACAGAGCAACGCTTTTTACCCGTTTCGCTCATGTCAAGAGTGAACTACGGTCGTACGTGCACGCAGGCGCTGTAATGAGCGAGTAGTGTACACGTGCACGCGACAACTGCGAGCCTGGTTCTTTCACCGCAGTGCCAAGAAACAAGGGGCAGTTCTGTAGCTGTGGGCAGTAACAGCAACTGACGTTCACTCCATGACTGTTTTTCTTACACCTCATTTAGACCAATCAGCAAGCTGCTTCAACGAGCTGCGTTTTGCGTCACGTCGCCGATTGCCGAGTTGACGTCACTGCACGTGCAAGCGTATCGGTAATGCGTAGGAAAATGCGCGGCAGTTGTTTTTCGAAATAGAGGCTATGTTTGGCCCGCAGCGCTCTCATATCCGAAAACGTGATCGCGGCAGTCTAAGTTACGAATTGCTAAACTTGTATATGGGGTGTAAAAAACTCGGAGCATGTCTACTGGCCCTTTAAACTTACCTATGTATGCCCTTTCTAGTAACAAATCCACATAAATCCTACTGACGTGTTGTTATGGTGCCTCAGATATGCGCAATGATTGCTTTTTATTTGACAATTGCACAAGTATGAACGCTGAACTTTGAGCAATATTGGTGGGCGCTGCGGATGGGGTCGGCCGTTAGGAGTATCGTTTGGTCACTTTGGTGCCGTTTAGTGTACCGTTAAGGGTGGACGAACAGAGAAAAATACAGACACACAGATAGACATCTCAAACTTTTTGTGTCAAAGGTCCCCTAAAAAACTACCTTCTATAAAAAGATTACGGCGCGTGCAATTGAACGTGGGACATCCGCGTCGTGAATATGACGCGTTAACCACTGAGCCACCGTGAGGTGCCTCCTGGTACGTTTACACGGCAAGGTATATCTACCACTTACCGCTGTTGGCAGGCATCTCGGAGGGGAACTATTGTGTTTTCGGCATTATCAGCAAGATCGCAAAGTGTGCTGCGGCTCTTACCTCTGACGTGTACTTGTGCCCGCGTAGAGAATAAGGGGGTGTACGCTTGATCGCGCACCCTTATCTTGCAGTGGGAAGGTCCGTACGTCTCATACGTATTTTGTTGTAGTTACAGGGTGCACAAAGCTCCTTACAATCATTCCACATACTCCGTTTGCGAAAAGGGCACACTTTTTAGACAGGGCGAAACAACAATTGAGACGCTTATTCGCGTTCATACGTACCTATGAATACGTTTTGTGCGTCATTTGTGCGTGAGAAACGCATAGCACGTTTAGATCTGCTTGCCATTCTGTGTGTGACCTTCCAATTGTTTCTATTGCGTTCATTGTTTTGCCTTAGCGGCAAAGCTGTGACTTTTTAAATGGTTCAAGTATTCGACGACCCAGTGTTTGCGCAATTCGTATTATGTGACACCTCATTGTTCCATTGCTGTTGTGCAATGCAACGCGTTATTACGCACATTAACGTGATTTTTCCCCCGACGTCAAGTCTGCCTAAAGCCAGTTTACAATGGAGTTTTAAGCCCTGGCGTGTCTCAGTGGTGGAATACTGGGTTCGACCGCAGGGAGTCTTAGATTAAATCCGATTGTGACTTGGGTGTTTTTGTTTACTGGCTCTTTTTCTTATTTAGCGCGACAGGCGTTATGAACACTGGCAGCGGCTGTGGCTGACAAATATGGCACAAACATGAACCGTGTTGTGATCTCATAATAGCTGTCACTGTAAAACTGGTCTGCCTGTAAACATAAATAGATGCAGTTGTGCTTTTTATCTGATGGCTAGTGGCAAGTGCTTTATCGTTACATGATATAAATCAGTGCATTTTATAAATAGGTGAAGGACAGTTAGGTGATCACCATGTTTATAACAGAAAGGTAGGTCTCCATATATACAATGCATGTGTGTGTGTGCTTTGTGTATGTCCTGTTTTGAATATGGTAAGTGTTTAGTGTTGAATGACTTGGAACCTGGTGGCATATTTGCCAGATATGGTTTGATGAGACTAAGTTTATTTTGTGCCTTCCTGCGCCTTATTTGCTGTCAATAATGCTTGATATTTTGTTTGAGGATTCGTTTGAGGTCAAGTGCGGGGACAGCTATGAATATATAAAGTAGTGTTTTCATGGGCGGAAAGAGCTGGCTAGTTCGTCAACGCGTTTTGTGAAATCTCATTGGGCCATGGCACCTACCAAGCTGACACATGCTGTTTCTGTGCATATATAATGCATAAAAGTGATTACACAAGTGAGGACAGGTTCCTTGTGTTTTTATGACGTTTAATAGGTCAACCCCACGCTTAAAGAATCAGTGCATGTCTTTGCTTTTTGCTGTTTTAGTTATATCATTTGCTTGAAGGCTGAATTTATAACGTATGCCTTTTCTAGTAATATGCTTGTAATATAGCCGAGAACGCCGACATCTTTAAGAGCATAAAATCACTGGCGACGAGAAAGTCGCATTTGATGCCACATTCGGCAAGCCCTTTGTGGGCAGGCATGATCGTTCGTGTTCCCTTTCGCGCTTTACGCGATGCGGCAGCGACGCCAGTTGGCTCGTGTTATATCGATGCCATCCACACTTCCTGGGAAAACATGCACCTGCGCGCACCAAGGTTTTCAATATACAATATTATTGATGTGGTATAGGGGCTCTTACGTCCCAAATCCAGCATATAAATATGACACACGCCGTAGAGGAGGGTTCCAGATATTTCGACCAGATGTGATTTTTATCAGTACACCCAATTGATTGATGTATGGAATTTAACGTCTAAAAATCCCCATATGATTATGAGAGACGCCGTAGTGAAGGGCTCCAGAAAATTTGACCACCTGGGGTCCTTTAACATGCACCCATATCTAGGCACACGGGCCTACAGTATTTCCACCTCCATCGGAAATGCAGCCGCCGCAGCCGATATTCGATTCCGCGATTCGCGGGTCAGCAGCCGAGTACCTAAGCCACTAGACCACCACAGCGGGGCAACGTGAACCCGTATCAGAGCATACGGGACTACAGCACCTTCCCCTCCACTGAAAATGCAGCCACTGCAGCCGGGATTTTATCTCGCGACCTGCGAGTCAGCAGATGAGTACCTTAATCTCAAGACCACCGTCGTGGGGCTTCCTAGATATACACTAGATGGAAGTCTGGTGCTAGTGTCCATGGGAGCTGCAACGCATAGCGCTTCTGCGAGCATGGGAATCTTGGGTATGACAAAGATTTGCCTAGTCTTCGTATCTTACGTTCGTTATGGCTTCGCACGGCTTGCATGTTTGAAGCTCCTTTGTCACGAAACAACAATCGGCAAATGTTCGGCAGTTACGCTTCACCACCTTAATCCTTGAGGCTTACCACTTCAAACCTGGTCACGATGTGAAAAAGCTTTGTTCTTTCCTTCGGAACAAAAGCGAAAGGCAGCTATATACGAAACCACAAGTGTGTCATCCTCCCACAACCACCAGCACTAGGCAAATCCATATCATACTCATAAGTCTTATGGTCGCTGAATGATCGCAGCGCCGGTGTACCCTCTAGGTAATATGAGAAAACTGTTGCCGCGCAGCTTTTTATACTCTCGGTCTTTGCATGCTGTTCACGTCCAGCACTTCTGTCCGACGCAGATGGCGTGTCACAGCAACGTGATGCACGTTCCCTGCAGCACACACGGACAGCTCTTGCGTTCTTGCAGCACGGTGGTAGGGAAACACTTTATTCGTGTGAAAGTCAAAATTTTATATAATTTAGGAAATGTATTATCCTAAAAACTTCTAAAATTTTCTGAAACTTGAAAAACGGCGTTCCAAGTGACCTCCAGGATGCCGGTTGTGGCATCGAGGCAGCAGGTAGCCGCGACGTTTTCCGCCTAACTCAGCAGCCTTGGTTGCAGGTGCAGCCTGGTGCTGGACAAGGGGCCTCCCGTTGCTGCGGACCTCTGAGATGCCTAGAGGCATGGGGCAAATATGCCGGACAGGAGTAAAATATCTGTTGATAGTTGATGACGGAGCTACCACATAGCGGCAGGCCGGCGAGTACATTCCGGGGTGGAAGAGCGCAAGACGTTCGGGAGTAAGAAAGGCGGGGGCCTGAACTTGGCACCACAGGTGGTGTTAGTGCTGGGAAAGCGATTGTTGTGGTGGGGAAAAATGGAGGTGGGAGAGGCGCAAGTGCAATTTGATGTCTTGTTACGTGAGAAGTGCTTCACGCGTATACACTTTCGGCGGGGGTGGTCTTGCTCGGTCAGTCCATTCGCGAGCTATAGAATTGGCCGCCAGGTTGCCAGGATGACCCGCCTGGGCGAGTACACGGTTGATATTGTTACGTGATTTCGTCTGACTGAAAGAGGGCATAGTGGGGAATACCCAAGAAAAGGTGCCTCAGACTGATAGTAAAGAAGTGGACGTTGTTGGTGAGCTGCGTTGTGGCTGCGAACTGACAGCTGTTATTTTCCACGTAACATTTTGGTGGAGCTGCTGGGTACCCTTCTGACAACGGAGCTACGCAGTGGACGCCTCCTTAAGTCTGCTACCATGGCTCTGGGTGAGGATGCGGCTTCGCCACCTACCTCAGCAACGACAGCAACCAGGTACGTCGCCCTAACGCAACCCCGTGATCCCGGTACCTTTACTGGAGAGGACAACGCGAATGTGGACAAGTGGCTTAGCATGTACGAGCGCGTCAGCAAGCAATATGGCTGGGACCCAACCGTTATGCTTGCGAATGTCATTTTCTATCTTGACAAGACCCCTCGCATCTGGTTTGAGACCCACGAGCACGAAATCACAAGCTGGGAAATGTTTAAACAACAGCTCCGTGACCTCTTTGGCAACCCGTTTGGTCAACAGCTTGATGCCCGAAAGCAATTGGCCGTACGTACACAGACGTCCACTGAGCCCTACTTGACTTATATTCAAGACGTCTTAGCGTTGTGTCAAAGGGCCGATCCCAACATGACTGAAGCCTACAAGATTTCGCACGTTTTAAAAGGAATCGCCGACGATGCGTTCAACCTGCTTGTATTTACCAACGTAACGACCATCGACACCGTGATCAAAGAGTGCCGCCGTCTCGAGCAGGCGAAGAGTCGACGCATTTTGCAGCAGTTTCAGCGCCTACCCAACACCGCGGCAACGTCGTCTTGCGAAGCCACTCCTTGTCATCCGTCTACAACCGAAGACGTGACGCGCATCGTCCGACGTGAACTCGAGGCCGCTTACCCGGCTGCCAACAAACCGACGTTGCCCGATGCCTCAACGCCAGCTGTCGCCTTGATCCAGGCTGTTGTCCGCCAGGAATTCGCTAACCTTGGTATTCTGTCCACTGCACCCACCCTGGATAATACTGGTCTCTCGATAGCTTCTGTGGACATGAGACGTTGCCGTCCGTACTCTATTCGAACCAGGAACCCGTCTGAATGGCGACCAGCTGATGATAAGCCGATCTGCTTCCGCTGTGGTCGCGCTGGACACATCGCTCGTTACTGCCGCAGCCAATGGCCATCTATGTCTTCTGGCTCGTACCCCGCTTACAGTAACTCATTCCGTCCACCGAACCACCGTTATCCGACCCGCACTGAGTCTACAGTATTTACTGCCCCTGAGGATTACAGCCACCCTGTCCCGTCGTCGCCACCGCCTCAAAGCCGCCCTTCTCGTTCAAATACGCGTCGCCGCTCTCCCTCACCATCGTTTAACCGCCGCATGTCCCCGGGAAACTAGGCTGCGCAGCTTCTGGAGGTGAAGCTGCCCTGTCGACTTTACCCAAAAATCCTCTGTTGCCCTTACGTTTGAACCGGAACACCCTAGAAGTATATATTGATAACACACTTGTTGAAGCTTCGACAGATACGGGCGCTCACATCTGTATTATGAGATCGCGTTTTCGTCGTCGCATGAAGAAGGTTCTCACGCCCCCCTTGACCAGTGTCGTCCAAGTTGCAGATGGTGCAACAGTCCCTGTCGTCGGTATGTGCACAGCTCAGCTTACCGTAGCCGGTCATCAAGTGGTCGTCCTTTTTACTGTGCTTGCAACATGTCCCCACGACCTCATACTAGGCCTCGATTTTCTTGCCGCCAATTCTGCTCTAATTGATTGCTCCGCTGGTGTGCTCCGCCTTCAACTGCCACAAATCAATGCCGCCCCGTACCAACCTACATGCCGATTACAATGCAGCGACTTTGTTCGCCGGCCCTGCAAACTGTGACGTACGTCAATTTTCTGTGCTCACCAGCTGTGCCCGATGGTGACTATTACGCTACGCCTCTCACCGACGTACTCCTTGCGCACAATGTTGCAGTGCCCTATACGGTGCTCAGCATCACAGATAACAAAACTTGTCTACCTCTTGTCAATTTCGGCTACATGAATCAGGTGCTTCCACAAGGCATTTCTGTGGCCCACCTGTGTCCGTTGCTCGATTCACAAATTGAAGTGCTTGCCTTAGACACACTTGTTTCACCGCAGCGCACATCACTCGCAACACATTCGGGCAGCCGTCAAATTGTAGACATGATCGCCACTGATCTTCCGCCTCCGCAAGTTGAAGCCCTACAACATCTTCTCGAGGCCTACCAGGATATTTTTGATTTTGGCGACCGACCTCTTGGGCAGACGTCCTTTGTCCAGCATCGCATACACAGGTGATGCCAACCCTGTTCACCGCCGTCCCTACAGAGTGTCTGCTTTTGAGCGGAGCATAATTCAGAAGGAGGTGAACAAGATGCTAGCAAAGGACATTATTGAACCATCCTCCAGGCCCTGGGCATCCCCGGTTGTATTAGTTAAAAAGAAGGACGGATCGTGGCGATTTTGTGTGGACAATCGCCACCTTAACAACATCACCAAGAAAGACGCATACCCTCTGCCCCGCATTGACGACGCCCTTGATTGCCTCCATGGTGCCGCCTACTTTTCTTCCATCGATCTTCGTTCTGGTTATTGGCAGATTGCCGTGGACCCCATGAACCGAGAGAAGACGGCTTTTGTAAGACCTGATGGCCTCTACCAATTCAAAGTCATGCCTTTCGGCCTATGTAATGCCCCCGCCACCTTTGAACGAATGATGGACTCCCTGCTCCATGGATTCAAGTGGTCTACGTGTCTTTGTTACCTGGATGACGTGATTGTGTTTGCTCCCACTTTTGAAGCGCACCTTGAGAGACTGTCGAAAATTCTTGATGTATTCCGTCTCGCCGGCCTTCAGCTGAATTCATCCAAGTGCCGGTTTGGTCGCCGTCGCATTACAATACTTGGACATATTGTTGACGCTTACGGCGTACAGCCTGACCCAGAAAAAGTTCGAGCTGTGAAGGACTTACCTGTGCCAAAAACCGCCAAAGATGTCCGCAGCTTTGTGGGGCTCTGCTCCTATTTTCGGTGGTTCATCAAGAACTTCGCGGAAATCGCTCGGCCCCTAACAGATTTACTCAAACCAGATGAGACGTTTACCTGGGGTCCCTCGCAAGCAGCAGCATTTTCCGACTTGACCACTTTGCTCACTTCTTCTCCTGTGCTGGCTCACTTCGACCCTACGGCACCGACAGAAGTGCGCACCGATGCCAGCGGTTACAGAATAGGCGCTGTGTCGGCTCAGCGACAACGTGGGCAGCATCGCGTGATAGCTTATGCCAGCAGGCTGCTGTCCACCTCGGAGCGTAATTATTCCATCACAGAGCGCGAATGCCTAGCGCTGGTGTGGGCAGTTGCGAAATTTCGCCCTTACTTATACGGCCGACCATTTATAGTTCTCACCGACCACCACGCTCTCTGCTGGCTCGCCTCCCTCAAAGATCCCACAGGTCGTCTCGCCCGCCGGGCACTCCGCCTTCAGGAGTTTTCTTACACCGTAGTGTATAAATCAGAAAAACTGCACAAAGATGTGGATTGTCTGTCACGATACCCTGTGGCCGACTGCGATCCTACGAGCACTGATTCTGTGGGCTGCGTTCTTTCCATCTCCCA
Source organism: Rhipicephalus annulatus (assembly GCA_013436015.1). Taxonomy (NCBI): domain Eukaryota; kingdom Metazoa; phylum Arthropoda; class Arachnida; order Ixodida; family Ixodidae; genus Rhipicephalus; species Rhipicephalus annulatus. Next base: position 15,025 of record WOVY01006496.1, read on the forward strand.
GCTGCTTGATTTCGGGGACGAGCAGCGCTGCGATCCGGATATCAGCCGCCTAATACAACAGCTCGAATCTTCACCGCAAGACGCTTCTGTTCGCATGTTTACCTTAAAGGACCACACCTTATATCGGCGTAATTTATCGCCCAATGGTCACGACCTACTTTTGGTTATACCAAGCACCTGCGTTCCACAGTCCTACGTGAGCTCCATGACGCGCCAACCGCGGGTCACCTTGGTGTCTCTCGCACATATGACCGTGTCCGCCGCCGCTTCTACTGGCCTGGCCTTTCACGCTCTGTACGTCGTTATGTCAACGCTTGTGAAATTTGCCAACGTCGCAAAAAGCCGACAGGACTCCCTTCCGGATATCTTCAGCCCATCGACATCCCATCGGAGCCATTCTTCCGTGTTGGTTTGGACCTCCTCGGTCCCTTCTCAACATCCGCCTCCGGAAACAAGTGAGTCGTGGTGGCTACGGATTACACAACGCGTTATGCAGTTACGCGAGCCATGCCAACAAGCTGCGCTACAGACGTCGCTGATTTTCTACTACGCGATCTCATTTTAGTGCATGGAGCCCCTCGTCAACTGCTGACAGACCGAGGCCGTACGTTCCTATCGAAAGTGGTTGACGATATCCTGCGTTCCTGCTCTACCCAACATAAGCTCACGACATCGTACCACCCCCAGACAAACTGGCTTACAGAACGTTTAAACCGCACCCTGACAGACATGCTATCAAAATACGTCTCGGCCGACCATCGTGATTGGGACCTTGCACTACCCTATGTGACGTTCGCATACAATTCCTCCCGGCATGACACCGCTGGGTACTCGCCATTTTACCTCCTGTTTGGACGCGAACCAACATTGCCATTGGATACCTTCCTGCCAGCCGCTGCGCAGTCTACTTCTGAATATGCACGCGATGCTATTACCCGAGCTGCCCACGCTCGTCAGCTTGCCCGCAGCAGAATAATGGCATCCCAAGACTCACAGAAGCATCGTTACGACGAGCGGCATCGCGACGAACACTTTCCAACAGGTTCCCTCGTTCTTCTTTGGTCCCCTACGCGACATGCAGGCCTTTCAGAAAAGCTTCTTTCTCGTTTCACGGGCCCCAAACCGTGTGCTTAGACGAGTGACCGATAATACATATGAAATTGTCAATGATAATCCATCAACCTCTTCCGCTCTGCTGTCAAGGGACATCGTCCACGTATCAAGGCTCAAGCGTTACCACACTGCTCCTGCTGTGGCCCCGTAAACTCGCCATGTCGGCGCTTTTGCCGCCGGGGGTCGTGTTACGTGATTTCGTCTGACTGAAAGAGGTCATAGTGGGGAATACCCAAGAAAAGGTGCCTCAGACTGATAGTAAAGAAGTGGACGTTGTTGGTGAGCTGCGTTGTGGCTGCGAACTGACAGCTGTTATTTTCCACGTAACAATATAAATGGGGCGGAAGGAGCATCGGCAAGACAAGTAGGCTGGACCTGTCCCTAGTCACATCTACCTCAACGAACTGGCTGCTGTCGAAGGGTCTCCTGCAGCACGAAGGCAGCATTTGCAAGGTATCCTTGTGAGCGCCCCATGTATGTTTCGTCCATATCTGGACATTAAAGATGATCTTGCTCACCTCTCCTCGATGGATCTTGTTGGAGATTACTCTCGAAATATTCACATCATTCTGTCTATGGACAATTGCAAAGCCTGTGATCATGGGAGTTATGATGCTTTTGCGAAATTCTCGACTGGCTACAGTTCCCCAGTCGAGTCTGCGCGCCAGTTAAGGCCTTTTTTCACGATCGCAGCTTCTCCATTCGCCTAGCTAGTCAAACAGTTGCACAGCTTGTTTTTATAATAGATGGCTCCACAAAAATTTGTGCTCGAGCCAGTTCTTTCAGGAGTGAAGCATCTCTTAGTCTAACTTTGTACCACGCCATGGATAACTAGCAGTGTCTCCCGAACAGTATAATATATGGCGTTATCTCATAGAAGTACATACAAAGTACAGTTGAGTGAAGATATTTTCGATAGTGCGGCACCGCAACTCTCCGATTGGCTTCTGCACGGGCTGTGCCTTGGTGCGCAGACCTCTCAGTATGTTTAATCGTCGCCGTACAGGTTGAACCGTTGGTGGGGCATGAACGAAGTGGAGCAGCGGGTGCAGAAGGCTGCGGCGGCTCATGCTCGTCGCCAGACAGACAAGTGCCGGGGTGTACTTGGAACGAGTGCCTCTCTCAGTCTCCTGGATCAACGCCGTACGTATCGGAACATTGGTGAGGCATAGACGAAGTGGAGTAGTGGGCGCGGAGGGCCACGGTGGCTCGTGGTCGTCGGCAGACAGACAAATAGGCAGACAGACAGAAAAAAACCAGGCACACAGACAGGCAGACTGACAAGCAAACAGACAGGCAAACAGAGAGACGAACGGATGGACGGACAGGACGGGCACATGAACGGACGGACAGACGGGCGGACGGTCGCAGAGACGAATGGAGTCATGCACAAAGGGACGGACGCACGAATGGACGGACAGACGGATACTTTGCCCCGCGTATTATCATTCACTCCGTGGAATAAATATGTTGTGAGTTTTTTTAACGCGGCCCTCCCCCCACTTGCATAGAAGGTGAAGCAATACACAACGCGAAATACAGCATGTATGCAGAATACATCAAGCTTCAGACAGTGCACAAGCTTCGTAAGAACAAGATTTGCAAAAGGCAATCCACATAACTCACAACTGGTGCACGAAATTGGTCTCAGAGCTCATATATCAGAAAACGCTAGGGGTGCCAACTCATGAGGCCGTCTAAAGATCGGATTCTGCTTGTTCATCTTTTTGTGCAAATTTTGTGCAAACCAGTCGATACCTGAAGTCTTGAGGGCTTCGTGAAACCACTTTATCTACGTTGGATGGAGCTTTGGTCGACTTTTTAAAGGACTTTCTTCTTCGACCACGCCATGCCTTACTAGGTCTAAGGTTAGGCTTTGTGCGTTGTTCAGATGGCAATGCAAGTCACTGTACAAGGAGAAGACACTTATCCATATATATTTCCGGTCTTTATCGATGAACAGCGGCGCTTTTTAAGCGTAAATCAAACTGAAGAATCTGTGGCCGGCGCTGAACTTTGAGGCCCGCCTAATGGAAAGAACGAAGGCACCTAATCTCCCGCTAAAGAGAAGAAGCGCCTCGCCGATGCATCAAGGCTGCCTCATCTACGTAAGGAGCATTTTCGAGTCATTCTTCGGCCTCAGGGAGGCCTGAATATTAGGCATACCTAAAACGTCAAGATTTCTCACGCCCATACGACAGCAACGCATATCTCCACTACATATCTCACAGAAGACATCATTTGTCCCAACTCCAAGCAGAACAACGTTGTGATTAGTTCGCCAACGCATGCAAACGGAAGGCCTATGCAAGTTCAGAGGCCACCACTTTCAATTACGCAGGGTACAAGGTTGCTTCGTACTTCACTGCGCCCGACAACACATGCAAGAACATCTTCAAAAACATCAATATGAAGATTGACGACAAAAAGATCAGAAAATTTTGTATTCAGCCGAAAAAATCCCAATACTTTCAAAGTGCCGTAATTCAATACCTCTACCACAGCGATGATTCTTTTCGAGGGACTTCGAGTCCCACAATTACGTCATGTGTGTTTCAAGCATAGTCAGGTGCACCCTCTACCGAAAGGGGACGGACTTATGCCTGTGGTAGACTAGGCCACAGATCCGACAAGTGCACCACTCCAGGAAATACTATCTGCCGGGGTTGCGGAGTTACCTCCTCTAGCGACCAGCACGTTCGCTCGCTGAAGTGCACCTTCTATTGGAAAGCCTCATCGAGTGGTCGACAGAACATGTAGACAAAAATTCTAGATACTTTGCTTCGTCAGAGAGCGAAAAAGGGAGCGAGAGGACTTTTACAATGGCTTACCACAGATACATGAGCTGTCCGAACTGGTCAACAAGTCCAGGTCAAAGTCCAGAGGGTCTAGGGGACACTTTCGATATAGGAGCGGTACTCGATCAACAAGCCGTTCCCAGTCTAGAAGCGGTTCCCGCTCAAGAGGCTTGGCCGTCAGTGTTCAGGCGCCTTCTGCCATGGCAACTGAGTTGGTTTGAACGCGTCAAAGGATAGAAGAAACAGGTAATGGGGGGCATTCCGCCAGAGCAGGACATTGATAGAATAATTCAGGTTGATATGGAGAACGCTGTACTAAAACAGGCGATTGTGCAACTTTTGGTCGAGAAGATCACACTAAAGAATGCTAATAGCGCTAAGAGAGAGGTTATAAAACCTCCTCAGGTCACTAGACTTGAGACACCTGTGAAAGCACCCTTGCAAAGCCCGCGGGAACGTCCATCGAAATGCCCAATAAAGTACAGTGTATTGTTCGTCCGTCCAAAAAGAGATCTTAGATGAGACCGGCACATGACGAGAAACAACGCAGTTTTAAAACGAAGATCAGGTACATGTTCCAGTAACTTAGCAAAACTGTCACATTGGTTCATGTCAAGGTCGATACTTTGGCGGGAAAGTTCAGCGCGCTGAATGCTTGGGTCAATGCGTAGAAACGTTTTTTTTTTTTTGTAATGGACACTAAGGTTGGACGTACTGAAATGCAGGCGTGAATCTAAATTTACGCCTTCATTTTAACTTTTCGTTCGTCCGCTGAAAGTCAAACATTTATTAACTTGTGCTTAAATTTCAATCTTGCGCAACTTGTATCTGGGCCTACTAGAACTGGCACTACTACATCGAACACACTTGACCTGGTCCTTGTCAGTAATCCTAGTTTAGTGCATTCATTAACTTGTTTACCCGGAGTAAGCGATCATTATTTTTTACATTTTTTTGTAAAGGGCCGTGTTACATGTCAGAAAAGCAATCCAAAATTTATCAGAGATTATGCGAGAGGCGATTACACAGCAATCAATAATGAGCTTGCATTATTCATTGACTAGTTCATTCCAGAATTTTTTAGCCGTACTGTAGAAGATAACTGGACACTATTTAGGAACAAAGCCACGTCACTTGTCGCCTAAATACATTCCACAGCGCAGGTTTTTCGGAAAAGAAACGCTCTCCTTGGTTTTCAACGACAGTAAAAAGATTATCAAACAAGAAAAAACGCACTTTTTGTTTTGCGAAACGCTGTCAAACATCTACTCGTTGGAATGATTACGCAAACACACTGCATGCATATCGCATCGCGTTAAGAGAAGCAAAGGTCGTTTTCTTTAATACATATCTACCTTCCCTTCCTTCTACTAATCCATCGAAATTTTGAAAAACTATTCAAATTAAAAAAAGAAAAATAACATATCTCTTACAGAGACTTGTAGTTGCACCATGAGCAATGAACAATGTTGCGTGGTTCTAAATGCCACCTTTGCAAAGTCATTTTCTGACTGCTGTACTGACACAGTCCCGTACATGCGCAAAAAAGATTTTTTTTTTCTATGGATCCACTTGTCAATTTCGCGGGGATTTTAAAATAATTCACATAAATGCCGAGGCCTGTATGTACGTGATGCCTATTTTGTACGCGCCAATCAGATATAAATGTAACTGCCTAACACATATTTATCAACTTTGCATGGGTATACAAATAAGCCCTCGTCATCACCTCAGTGCAACAGGCCTCAGGCCTGGCCGATCACCCTACTTTGAGCGCTGGATTCGTGGACCTCACCACCGCTGATATACTGCACTCTATACACAAAGCAAAGCTGCATGTGTATGCCCCGCCGCGGTGGTCTAGTGGCTAAGGTACTCGGCTGCAGACCCGCAGGGCGCGGGTTCGAATCCCGGCTGCGGCGGCTGCATTTCCGATGGAGGCGGAAATGTTGTAGGCCCGTGTGCTCAGATTTGGGTGCACGTTAAAGAACCCCAGGTGGTCTAAATTTCCGGAGCCCTCCACTACGGCGTCTCTCATAATCATATAGTGGTTTTGGGACGTTAAACCCCACATATCAATCAATCAAGCTGCATGTGTATTAATTGCGAAGCATTACTTGGCGAAATTCGGTGACTTTGAGCGTATCTATCTACCTACCTACCTACCTACCTACCTACTTGCCTACCTACTTGCCCTACCTACCTTCCTACCTACCTATCTATCTATCTATCTATCTATCTATCTATCTATCTATCTATCTATCTATCTGTCTATCTATCTGTCTATCTATCTATCTATCTGTCTATCTATCTATCTATCTATCTATCTATCTATCTATCTATCTATCTATCTATCTAGCCGCCTACGACTTTTAGGGGCGAAACAGGGAAGCTTATTGCAAACTGGTAAGTACAATTCAGGTGAGTACAACTGTCTGGTGTAACAAAATCACTTCATCGGCATGTACAAACAAGAGAACATAGCCAGGATGTAACACACAACATTTTTAATATTCTCGCAGATCACGAATCACTCAAGAAAGAAAGAGAAAAGAAACGCAAAAAGCAAGTAAATTGGAACAAATTCACATATTTCGTGTTACGAGAAGCAATTTTTCCCCGAGTTAAAACGGCAATAAAGGAAGTTCACTATTCCCGTTCCAAACTCCACAAAAACGTGTATGCCACCTTCTGATAAATGCTTTTTCACCCTGAGTTTCAATCTGTTCGGTAAGGTACCGAACCATGATCATTCTAATCTTCTGTAACGCCGGGTATGCAGCTCGTTGGGGTCGTCACCGTGCTTCAGCCATACAGCGGCGACGCCACAAGACGAACATTGTGACTTAAAGTACGAGTTGTTCAAATAAGCCCCTTCTGCACTCTTGGCTCAAAGAAATTGACAATCCAAATCGACGACGCACGACGTGCTACATGCCTTTGGCCGCTACGCATTCAAACATCGTGTGGCGGATCGTTTCTCTTTTTCCGCAGTTGGGGCAGTGGCCATTGCGAACGACGCCCCAGTTTAACAGTCTCTGACGAGTGGGCAACGCGTCCCATCGCCGCAGCCAATCAAATTCTCTGAAAGTTTCCGGTACGTGGTTGTTCCGCCATTGCTTCCACTCGCTGGGCCTCCATCTCTGTTTTTGCTCGTCAGTAATCGAGCGACTGATAAACATTTCGCTAATGCGTGCGGGTTCGAGCTTTGCAAAGTATTCTTTGGTGGCGTCGCCATCAACCGAACGCTTGAGGCCCTCTGCTACATTATAAAAGACATGTTTGTGTTCTGCTTGAGGTTCCCGGTACCTTTTCGACGTGAATGCGCCTCCAAGAGTTCCGATTCAATATAGCAATAAGCTATGTCCAGGATAGTCATTGTCCTGAAACAATTTGTGAATCTGTTTTAGCTTCAAGTGCCTTTGTGAATGTCGCAACATCTGGCAGACTGAGTCCTCCACAACTTTTTGAGAGCTTCAGGAACTTTTGTTAAACTTTTGGTGTCTTCCCGTCCTATCATCATCATCAACGTCATCATAAGCCTACGTCCACTGCAGGACAAAGGCCTCTCCCATGTTCTGCCAGATAACCCGGTCCTGTGCTTGCTGCTGCCAATATATACCCGCAAACTTCTTTATCTCATCTGCCCACCTAAATTTCTGTCTCCCCGTAACCCGCTTGTCTTCTTTGGGAATCCAGTTAGTTACCCTTAACGACCAGCGGTTATCCTGTCTACGCGCTACATGCCCGTCCCATGTCCATATCTTCTTCTTGATCTCACCTATGATATCCTTAACCCCCGTTTTTTCTCTAATCCACTCTGCTCTCTTTTTGCCTCTTAAGGTTACACCTACCATTTTTCTTTCCATTGCTTGCTGCGTCATCCTCCATTTAAGCTGAACCCTCTTTGTAAATCTCCAGGTTTCTGCTCCGTAGCTAACTACCGGCAAGATACAGCTGATATACCTTCCCCTTGAGGGATAGTGGCAATCTACCTGTCATATTATGATAGTGCTTGGAAATTTGCTCCACCCCATTTTCATTCTTCTAGTTACTTCAATCTTGTGGTTCGGCAATGAGGTTGTTACCTGCCCTAAGTAGACATAGTCTTTTACAACTTGAATTTCACTACTACCTATCTCGAAGCGCTGCTTTTTTCCGAGGTTGTTCTACATTACTTTCGTTTTCTGCGGATTCATTTTAAGACCCACCTTTCTGCTCTCCTTGTCTGACTCCACAATCTTAAGTTGCAATTCGTCCCCTGAGTTACTCAGCAAAGCAATGTCATCGGCGAAGCGCAGGTTACTAGGGTCATCATCATCATCATCATCATCAGCCTGACTACGTCCACCTGCAGGACAAAGGCCTCTGCCATGTTCCGCCAGTTAACCCGGTCCTGTGCTTGCTAGGGTGCTAGGGTACTCTCCATTAAGTCCTATCCCTAACTGTTCCCATTCCAGGCTTCTGAAAACCTCCTGTAAGCACGCGGTAAATAGCATTGGGGATATTGTTTCCCCCTGCCTTACACCCTTCTTGTTTGGCATTCTGTTGCTTTCTTTATGAAGCACTATGGTAGCAGTTGATCCCCTGTAGATTTCTTCCAGAATGTTTATATATATTTCATCGACGCCCTGATTCCGCAGTGTCTGCATGACGGCTGATATTCCTACTAAATCAAACGCGTTCTCGTAATCTATGAAGGCTATGTATAGTGGTTGGTTATATTCTTAGCATTTCTCTATTACCTGATTGATAGTATGAATGTGGTCGACTGTTGAGTAGCCTGTTCGAAATCCTGCTTGTTCCTTTGGTTGATTGAATTCTAATGTTTTCTTTACTCTGTTAGCAATTACCTTTGTAAATAGTTTTTATACTACAGAGAGCAAGCTAATCGCCCTGTAATTCTTCAAGTCCTTGTCTTCTCCTTTCTCATGTATTAAGATGATGTAAGCGTTCTTCCAAGACTCTGGTACTCTTCCCATAAGGAGACACCTAGTAAATAGGGTGGCTAGTTTTTCAACACAATCTGTCCTCTATCTTCCAGCAGATCTGATGTTACCTGATCCTCAACAGCAGCTTTGCCTCTTTGCATGCTCTCCAAAGCTTTTCTGACTTCTTCTCTCATCACTGTTGGGGTGTCGTATGGGTTACTGCTAGTTATAGTAATAATTTCGTAGTTGTCCCGGCTACTGTACAGATCTCTGTAAAACTCCTCCGCTATAACTATCCTATCCATATTGGTAGATAATTTGCCTTCTTTGTCCCTTAGTGCATAAATCTGATTTTTGCCTATCCCAAGTGTCCTCTTCACTGCTTTGACGCTTCCTCCGTTTCCTGTCCCATAGGAAGGCTCTAGCCAACGACGCAAGGCGGCTCGCAAAAAGTTTGGGTATGAGTGCAATGTGCCCGATATAAAAAGCATATGCGTATACTTTGGTTTTCACCACCGTCATTTTAGCGTCAAGTGACAAATTAAAGTCAGTGGCATACACGAAGACCTGCGTGGCTCGATGTACAGCGTCCTCCCAATTTCGTTTGGCCACGTCCCCGTGTTGAAAGTATACCCCGAGGACTTTTACGGCATCCACCTACTGAATACCACCCAGCAAAGAGCCGTGGAAGCTACCGAAACGAAGGACTTTGCTTTTCTCCTCATTCAGGAAAGCACTCGATAAACTTGCATACTCTCCTAACAGCTCCAAGAAAGCGCGGTAACTGGCTTGATGTCGCACAAACACAGATATGTCATTCGCATAGGCGGTGATGCTAACTGACTCCAGACCTGTCATTGGAAAGCCTCGAATACTAGGGCACATCGCCACTTTCCTAAGGAGAGGATCTATGAAAATAACAAAGAGCATCGATGCGATCGGGCATCCCTGGCAAACAGCTGTTGTTACTGGAAAGCTTGCTGTCTCCAAGCCGTTGATGAGAAGTCGGCTGGTCATGTTGGTGTAGAGAAGCTTTATACAGCGATCGTAGTGCTCAGGCATACCAAACATTCCAAGTGCGCAGTATAGGTAGTCATGTTCAACCCTGTCAAAGGCCTTAGCCTGATCCAATGACACGAAAGCACCGGTAACGTTTTGGCGTTGGCATAGTAGAACAAATCTCTTATCAGAGTAAGTGTTTGAAAAATTTACACTGCACACGTTTGCGTGGGTGACACTATATCGGGCAGAAAAAGTTTTAGCCTCAAGCCAAAGATCGTAGCTACAAGTTTGTAGTGCGTGTTAAGGAGGGTAATCGGCCTCCATGACCATGGATCGTCACGATCGATGCCCTCCTTTGGCAGCAAGACTACACGGCCCTCACTGAAATACCTCGGCTTTTGCCCATCAACAATGAACCCGTTAACCATGTCAGTAAGTGCGTCGCCTAGGACGTCGAAGAAAGTTACATAAAACTCCGTCAGTATTTCGTCTCGACCTGAAGTCGTGGTAGTGTTCATTTTCCTCAAGGCTTGCAAAACTTCATCTTTCGTCGCCCAAGCGCAGAGCATATCAGAAGCCTCAGGACACAGCGTGGGCAAGCCTTCGCAAAAGTCTGCGATTCTTTGATGCTGGTTGTGGTCTTTGAAGTGATGATCTGCAGAGCAGAGCCTCTCAATATGCGCCCTAATGACTTCCTCGATTGATTTGATATCTGTGACGGTGTTCCCAAACTCTGTCCGTGCTGCACCGATAATATTGGGCTGGTGTTACCTAACCTCTAATCGCTGGGCGTATGCCAAGTTACCTAGTTCATCCGTAGGCAGGTGCAGTTCCTCTGCGCGTTTAAAACCCCCGGACCTCGCCCTCAAAAAGAGGTCGTATTTAGTCTTTTTGGCCCCAATGTACTCTTGAATTGCGCCGGTCAGATTACCTGCGCGCTCAACGATTTGAATACGCCTCAATTCATTTGTGATGTTAGACGTGCATGGTGCATTTCCCCGGCCTCCTGCGCAATCACACGACTCCTGGCCTTCAAGAGATCCCATGCTGTCGGAGTAATTTGAGGCGTGTCTTGCAAAGACGCATAGCTATTCATGCACATTTCAGATACCGAAACTTCATCACTTAACTTTGATGAACCATTCACCACAACTTCGAGCAATGCCTTCCCAGCTGGGCCTTCAAGGTGAACAGCACTGGCACGTGGTCGCTGAGCTTGCGTTGCCCAGTCGCTAAAGAAAGGACATCGCATGTCTCGAAACTTGCAACGAGCTCTTAGAGATATAGGCTCTGTCAATCCTGCTCTGAGACGTACCCTGAACGCGCGTGACTCTAAAGGTGCTCCCTTGAAGCGTTGTCCATGCATCGACCAGCTTCAACTCTCTACATATTTTCTGAAACTCTTTCGAATGGTATGTGCTTTGTCCTTGACAAGGGCCTCGGACATCTCGAATTGAATCAAAAACACAGTTGAAATCACCTGACAACACACACCGTGCTGATTTTAGCAGGAATAACCTGACACCTCTAAAAAGTCATGGGCAAGAGACCTATCTACAGGCGCGTAAAAGTTGGTGAATCGGGTTTTCTGGTCGTTTATTCACATGTCCACGGCAATAACACGGCCTTCTGCATCGAAGAGGCAATGCGCACACCGCCTGAACCTCATATTGAGAAACACGACACCAGTGCCACGCGACTGCATCTGTGTTAAGGAGAAGAAGGCTTCAACCCAAAATCTAGTACGGAAGGCCATGATGTCGTAACGCGTTAGAAAGTTGGTCTCTAGCAGAAAAAGCACGTCGAACCCGAGCGAGCACACAAGGTTCATTATCTCCTGTTGTTTCACAAGATCTTTAAAACCACGAACATTAAAAGTCATGAAAGATAGCCTATCCGTTTAAAATAAATTTAGAAGGAAACGAAACAATCGTTTTTTCCTTTTATTAACAGCGATGCGTAAGGTTACAACACGGCCTCTCCTGCGTAAGCTGGCAGTAGATGAAGTCAACGTGGTGATACTTGAAGGACTGGCGCTGAGATCTACTCATGCGCGCAGATAGAACGGTCCCAGTAAGCAACACATATAATAACAGAAATAGTACACGCAGCACGCAACGTAACTCACATGATGCATATACTATAACAGGACATAGCCACCACAGCATAGAGCTCACAAATTGGCACATGAAGGTTCCATCGTGAATGACAGTAACATATGGAATACTAAACAGTTTGCATGCATCAGAGACAACAAATGCATAGTGGTTGTACGGCTGGGAAGCAAGCATTGCAACGGTACAGACAACAGGAAGCGGAAAGAATGGATATGGGCAGTACAAATTAAAAAAAAAAAAAACATTGAGTCCTCCCCCGCATCAGGTGATGGATATTGGTTTGGCGAATCCACTCCTTTTTGGATGTTCCGGAGGTGGGGACATCACTTCCACTGCTTGAACTACCAGGCTTGGTGTGACGCTGAGAGTTTGTGTCTCTAGACAACTTGTCAGGAGAACACGTATTTTCAGGAGACAAAGATACCGATCGTGAGGCTTGCGAAAATCTGTCACTCCTTGTTTTCGTAATGGTGACCGGCTCCTGCGATGTCTGGATGTCTTGTCGGACGCATCTTCTTGGGCCTGTACAGTGTGTGTGTGAGGCGTGTTAGGTTTCCTTGAAGACGTGGTCTTTTCTTCTTTCGTGGGCGTCGTCTTCAGGCTACCTTCCAGGCGCACAGGTGGTCGTTCATGGAGCTCGTCACTTGCACTTGTTGCCTCGGAAAGTTGGGGCGATTTTCCCGGTTGGCCAGCGCTCCGAGATACTTGGGACACTTCCTCCAGCAGTGATGCGTTCGAGGACTGTTCGTTTTCTGTGGCCTTGAGTTCATCTGATGAAGACGTAGCAGACGCACTCGGCGTCTTCACAGCATCACTGGGCTCCTCTGATGACGTAGTGGGAGATGAAAACACTGCGGTGTCAACAGTCAGTGCAGAAACGTCGTTGTCACTCGTTGTGCATGGCTATGCGGCATCAACGCCGCTGGCGTCTTCTGTCTTGGCGTCCTAAAAATGTGTGTCGGTTGCGCTGTCTTCATCCCAATAATCTGGAATTTTCTGTGGCCGTGGCTTGGTTTTGCGTTGCGAAACTTCCATGTGCCTGGAGGTTCCAATATGGGTTGTTCTCTTCGAAGCACTCTCTCCAAGTTCGGGGAATTCTTTAAGTGACCGTGAGGTGCGCTGCGTCTGCGTATGACTTGGGACGGAAGCAATCTTTCGTCGCGTGGTCCCCATAGAGCGCTTAAACATCGACACACAATCCTCATATGTATGGCCGACGGTTCCACATTGTTAACAGAAAGGTGTTGTGCAAGTAGCCGCAACATGACCTTTTCTGCTGCAGCGTGCGCATACTTTGCGCGTACCACGATACTGGCGCATCACGCGGTGACTTTGAATTGATAGGAAGTTAGGGGCGGGCTTGGCCATCTTGATTCGGACGATGCGGGTAAGAGTATGCGTTGATTGATGCCTTTGGAAGGTAAAAAAATGTGCTACCCTTCACCTTTTGTATGGGGTAAAAGCTGAAATAACTGCGTCATCTGACACGTATCGTGGGAGGCGGAACACACTGACTTGTACACTTGGCGCCCTGACTGTTTCAAGTTGTACCTTGTGACCTTGTAACTTGAATAATTAGTTTACCATCACCTTGGGTGCTTGTGCAGCCAACCGAGCCGCAACTAGCAACATCGAAGCTCCGAGATGTTGCAGGAACAGCACTCCTTCACACCCCATGACGTCTTCGAGGCAATCCATGATCTCGACGACGAATGCCGTCCCCTCCGGGACGGTGAAGTTGAAGCAGTGCTCCTTGAGCGGGAGCCCTCCACAGGCTTTAACGCCATCCTCGCTGGTCCCGGAAGGGGTGGACGACGATGGGATCAGGCCTCAAAAAAAAACTGGCTGGCAAAGTCGCAAGTGATCACCCGGCAGCAACGCCATCGGAACGCTGACCGCATTGAAGACTGGAACGCTGAAGCTCCTTATAGCGGCACCCGTTCGTTCTTCGTAGTAGTAGTCGTAGTCGTAGTGTGTAACCAGTCTTAGATTTTGACCTCAAAGGTGGTGCCGGTGGGAGATTTCTTTAGTGCGTTGTTGAACAATAAAAAAATCGCAGTGTGCGCGTTAACTAAAAGCGAGTTCTCCTGTCTCTCATTACCCCTTAGCAGCCATTGGCACGTACATTGAGCACTATCTGACAAGAAAGGCTTGCTCTGTTATACTCGCAGGGTATGACCTCCATGGTTTCAAAAAAGGTTAAGCGAGCGTTGGGCCGCAGTGCCATGAATACAGTGAACTAGTATATACCATGAACTCGAGGTGGTTAAAGATGGGAAGTAGACACGAAGCGCAAGCCATAAAAAAGTGTGTCATTGATTGATATGTGGGGTTTAACGTTCCAAAACCACCTTATGATTATGAGACACGCCGTGGTGGAGGGCTCCGGAAATTTCGACCACCTAGGGTTCTTTAACGTGCTCTCTAGTCTGAGCACACGGGCCTACAACATTAATACCTCCATCGATGAGAAAGTGTGCGTGTGCCTCCTCTCGTTCAGTCTTTCGAATGTCCTCTGGATGAAGGTTCTTCTATATGAGGAATATATGATGAAAATATGTGAGATGGCAGTACTTGGAGTGTTGAATAGGTGGTGAACGGACACACAGACGGATGCATAGACGGACGCACGGATGGTTGCACGGGCAGATGGACGCATAACGGACGCAGGAGCAGATGCAAGGACGATCGCAGGGACGGACACACATAAGGACGTGTAGACGCACGAACAGACGCACGCATGGACGGGCGGAAGGACGCCCGGGCAGCCACACAGACGCACGTATGAACGGACGGAAGCAAGAACGAATGAACGGACAGATGCTTCGCCCCACTCTCCATCATTCACACCTAGTATCACTACCAAACTTGTTATGGCATAACATGGCTGTATGGAGAAGATATCTGACTAGTCATTACATGAAAGTCGTGATATGGATGTTATGAATGTCATGATTTACATTTCATGGTTCTGCTGCTCTTGTGATGGTTTCGTTCGCATGGCATGTTGCAAAACTGCTATGGTATGACATGATTGCATGCCGGACACAAGCACCCAACCCAAACATGAAAATTATGACATGCGGGTCATGTACAACATGACTACATGCCACGTCAATGATGCATGCGATCACGGCCTTTTCACTAGCGTCACATATAACAAACGTAGTAATAAGGGACATGAATGGATGACGAAGGTATGTGACTTCCTCAAACATGATAGTCACGAGATGCATATCATGTAACAACATGACTACATGCCACACTCATGATGCGTTTGCAGCCGTTTCACAAGCTTCATTTATACCAAATTTGGTATTATGGGACTTGAATTGACCCCGAAGGTATGATACTGGTGCAAACATGATAAACACAAGATGCGTGTCATGTAACAACATGACTACATGAAACGCTCATGATATGCTCACAGCTGTTTCGCTAGTTTCACATGTACCAAACTCGTTATTACGTGACGTCAATGGACGACGAAGGTATGTTACTGGTGAAAACGTGATAAACATGAGATGCGTGTCATGTGAGAACATGACATGCCACTGTTAAAGCGCCTCTATATTTCGACGTGGGGCGGCACGCCTGCTTAAGGACGTTCATTTAGTCGGGTCACGCCGGCGTAGCCACGCCAGGCACGGGTTCTCACATATATTCGCAGGTACGCGCTAGCTGCGTTGCTTTGATGCATGCGCGTATCAGCACGTCCGGCGTTCCTCCGTCACGTAAAGAGAGAGACGCAGTGTTATCTGGATAACGCATAGGTGCGAAATGCAGCATGTCGCATTTCGCGTCGTTTGCCGTCAGGCCGCACCGACGGACGCTGACCGCGCCTGGCGTCGGACTATAGAGTGCTCGCATTTTGCTATGTTATCGTCACTTTGCCTAGCGTGCACGCGCATCACCGCTGCGTCGGAGTATATTGGGCCCTCCATAATGCACTCGTGTTCGTTTTGCTAGCTCCACATATACAAAATTTAGTGTTACGTACGTGACGTCAATAGATGATGAAGGCATATGGCTGGTGCAAACATGATAAATCTGACACGCGTGTCATATAAGGACATGGCAACACACCACGCTCATAGCGTGCTCGCGGTCGTTTCGCTAGCTCAACATATACTAAATTTTGTATCACGGGATGTGAGTATATAAAGAAAGTAAACGACACGTTCAAACATAATAATCACGACAGAGAAGTCATGTACGGCTTCATTTACCTCCACCTCGTAATGTTTTGCTGATTTTAAACTGCCATATCAACATTTCTCATTCGTGCATCGCATGTCATCTATACCCACTGTACATGGGATGTACCATTTTTTTCCAACCAAAATTTCTATGCATAGGGGCAGACTTCCGAAATAAAACATAAGTGTTATTTGCACTGCTGATAAATGCCTACACAAATTTGTCAGTACAAGCTGTCGCAGGCAACTAAATGCAAACTGCCGCATCACAAATGGCCAAGAGGAACTGAATAAATTATTCTCAATAATGATAAAGATACTACTACTACTAATAATAAAGTTGATGAGCTTGAAGCAATACTCCTAGCACATTCCCCTGATATTGTCGCCATCAGGGAAACGAGGCTACATTCTGGCATTTTCTATAAGGAAATTGTGCCTCCCGGATATGTGATAGTGCGCGAAGACAGGGAATCGCGTGGTCGGGGTGTTGCGTTTCTTTTGAAAGAAGGTATCCATTTTTGAACTGTGCCAGACGTTGAAAATGCTGAAGCTTTGTGGTGCTATGTGCACCTACAACACACGATCACTAAAGCGGGCCTGTTCTACCAGCCCCCCCCCAATGGCGAATGTACATATCTTGAATTTCTTTTTGATTACATGCATTCGAGTTTGCACAGGGGCTTAATTTACTAGCCGGAGACTTATATCTCCCTGCATTGACTGGTGTTTTTTCGTACCTGAATTTAAATCTCAAAGCATCGTAATAGATCTCACATTTGGCTTCAATTTCGAGCAGGCTGTTTCAGTCACACCTCGAGTACTGGGAGCATAATCCTTAATCTTGGACCTACGTTTTGTAATAGCCTTTCTACAAATCAATCTCGAGTAGACGTACTTCATGGATTGTTCGATCAAAAATTGGTAACATGCACATTGTCCTTTATTAGCCCACCAAAATCACGTGGCTAATAAAAAAATACCCGCATTTAACAAGGCCAATGATGCGGCTATATTGACGTACCTTGTACACGAGTACCCTGACTTTTTTTTACTTCTATTCTGATGCTCGCTGTGGCATTAATACGGTCTGGCTGAAATTCAAATTCCATGTCATGCATTGTATACGGAAGTTTGTCCTATGGTTTTCAAATCAACTCAAAAACACAATCCGTTGAACACACGTGAAACATTCCATACTAAACGCAAAATCAAGAGGTTGCGTAAAACTAACGAAAACCGGAATGTTCCAGGCTACTGTTCTATACTAAACTCACTCACTAGATCACTTAAAGACCAGGTGTGTAATGCGAAACAGAAGTTCTGTGGGTCCACAATGAATGAGTCTATTTAGAACTCTCCTCACGAATTCGGGAAAGATATGAACACAAAAATGACTAATCTGCCTTCATCAGACGGTCAAGACCAAGCAAGAGGTGACGATTTCAACTGTCATTTTCGTTCGCTTTTTACAGTCGATAATGGCATTGCGAACATAAGGGCTTCTTTTTATAACAGGATATACAATTGTTAGGCACGCCTTCTTTATCAGAGGTTGGCATAATGTCGCTGCTTCTAGGCATCAATGCAAAAAAAGTAGCGGTACCGACGGAATCCCAAATGGCTTCCTTAAACGATATGCAGAACCAGTCAGCAAATATCTTTATTTGATATACACCAAATCACTGGCAGACGGCTGCATTCCAGCAGAATGAAAAATTGTGAACATTACTCTATATTTATATCAGGTAATGCCACTAGTCCTTCTAAGTATAGGCCTATTTCGATCACCTGCACTAGTAGCAAAATTCTTGAACATATTGTGTTAAAATTTCTAATTTGTTTTATTGAACCAAACAAGAATCTGCATTCCAACCAGCATGGCTTTAGATCAGGACTATCTACAGTTACACAGCTCGTCGAAACACTTCATGAACTGTCTCTCGGCATAAATGAACGTATTAAAACTGATGTAATTTTTCTCGACTTCTCGAAGACATTTGACCACGTCTCGCACCCTAAACTACTACTTAAGCTTAATCAATTGATAGGCGATGGTCCCATACTAATTACTTAACTGACCGTCACCGATACGTACAGCATGGCATCCACACTTCTCACCTAGCTCCGGTGTTGTCAGGCGTTCCGCAGGGGTCTGTACTAGCTCCAGTTTCGTTCCTAATATATATAAATGACATAACTAACTACGCAGACGTTAAGCTCAGACTCTTTGCAGACGATTGTATGCTCTACAATGACATACGTCATCAAAATGATCAGGTGAAATCAAGTAATTCACTAAACAAAATAGTTCAATGGTGCGCTGATTGGCAAATGACTATAAACATTGCCAAAACTGTATTTATCACCAATATCAACAAGGTGTCTGAGTTTGATTTTCAATACCATTTTAATAATGTGCCGCTATGAAGAGTTAACCATTACAAATACCTTGGTATCACAACTTCGTCTGATCTTAGTTGGACAGAGCAAGTGCGTCAAGTGTCCAAAAAAGCGACGAGGAAATTATTTTTTATTAGGCGGGCTCTGTCATTCGCCAAACATGAAACGAAGCTTCTTGCTTACGTAAATATTGTCCGCCCGGTCTTATAATATGCTAATATGGTGTTGTTTTCTCACACTGTGAATAATATTGCTATACTAGAAAGGGTTCAGTAGAAAGCAGTGCGCTTTACCGTCAACAGATACGGGCGCACCGACTCACCTACTGCTCTATTACACCGTGATGTTCTAGCCACCTTTCACAATTGTGAAAAGGTTTTCCGGCTTAAGTTTTTTATCTACTTTTACACAGATCATTCCCCATAAACCTAGATCTTTACTTGAAATTTCGAGACACAAGACTGACGAGGCAAAGGCATGCATGGGAACTCGAAGAATACTCCTTTAGTAATAATACTTTTTCCTATTCGTTGGTCCCGCGTGAATTTCGAGAATGGAGCACACTGAATCCAGTCATTACACAGCAGCCAACATTACAGAACTTTATAAAACTAATTGACAGTACTGATCTATTCTAACCTAAACAGCATGTCCAGTGATCACCTGTTTTTCTTCACGCAGTCTTTCCTGTTTCCAATTGTCATACCAAAGCACTTGTCTGCATATAATTATTGTTTCATAACAGTCCTTGATAACAATACCTGATCTGTGTTTTCTTTTCTGTGCTTCGTTTCTTCTCTACTCCTGTTTATATGTCGGTGTACCAATGGTGTACGTTGTACTTTGTTATCGTTCAAATAACCATGTATGATTGTTTTATGTCGTACTGCTGTGTTCAATGATTATGCGTTCTTTATTCTTCTGATTTTTCTAGTTCCGAACGTCGAAAGTTGTGACAGTGATGCTCACCACTGTAATAATCCCCATGAGGGAATATTATAAATAAATAAATAAAAATGATAGAAAGGTAATAATAACACTAATAAAAATAGCAAAAAAGCAGCAACACGGACAGTAAGAGGATCAGGAGGAACGCTGGTTTCAACATGGGAGATTGCATGTTACCATGCCTATATGACCTAGTTCTAAGCAGTTCCTCTTTTAAGAAGACTGGGAAAAGTGGGTGAAGCACAAAACGTTCCACGCGTATCCAGTGCGCATTCTCTGCTTTGTCCTCGTTTGTTTCGTGCTTATGAAACAACGTCACATGGTTTGCTACACAGGCCGTTTACGTCTGTCTGCTAAGCTTGAGACAAACCTTAATAAAATCAATTGAACTGATGTACAGGCCTGCAGATTTCGCCTCATTGTCTCACTGGCTATGCTTGTTGCAGAATGGCATGAGAGCAATCAATCAATCATTTATTTTCCACTTCAGGAAGTAGAGGGCATGGGAAGAAAAAGCTGTTGCGAGCTTGACTAGGCTTCCCAGCTGATTACAGTTCAGCATGCAGTGATGGCATACAGAAAGCAGTGTACATAAGTTTAAATACACAGAAAGCATACACTATTCCACACACAACAAAAACATCAAAAATAAGTTTAAAGCTTGCATTTTAGGCATCAGCTCACCAAAAAAGCATGCAGTGTAGACTTGCAACAATAAATGTCAAAATCATTCTGTTATAGCAGGTTTAAGAGAGAGGAAAAGGTTGTTCTTAGCATCGGGCTTAAAAACCCGATTTCTCGGCTAATTTTATTCCGAACAAAAAATAATTTATGTTGAATTTAGCCCTCTTCTCATTTCCTTGTTCCTGCTTCTGTCATTTGTTTTATTCTGCGAGGTGTTAAGTAACAAAATATCTTGCTTGACGTTTTGCATGGTGAAAGGTCCCTCGCTAAAAGATATCTAAAATTTGAATTCCCACCGGAAGCTAGCGATGGGTATTCTGTTCATTATGAGGGCGAATTAACTGTAATGTTCACCAAAAGCGCGCCGCCCTTTTTTTTGGCAAGTGTTCATTTCCCGGGAAGAGAACATATGCATTACATCATAGGACTGATTTGCCAGTCATTGCATTTCATCAAGCAGTTTTATTGGCAGCTTTGTTTGCATTAGAAATATTGAAGAGCACAGCAATGCAGGCTCATATGTGTTCTTCAAGCACTTCAATCTGATTGCAAACTTTCGTAGCAATCGGAACATCAACATCACAACCATAGCGAGTCAGTAAAAACTTTATTTACAATGCCTCGCAGTATTAGGGGGGAGGACATGTCATGGTGCCATCTGCCACAATCCTTCTGTGGCGTATAAAGCGACAACACGTGGTATCGGCTCTGTGACGTGTACGACAACTTCTGCGATTCAGGCTGTTCTGTCGCGGCTGTTCTCGTTTCACAAGTGTCGGTTGTGTTGTATTAGTAGCGAAACAACATAGAGAGTTTGCCAACAAATATTGTTAGCGAGCCCACGTATGGTCATCGCAGCACCATGGAATTTCAATGAAACGCGTGCGCGTGGCACCATGGACGCACAACTGCAAGAGGCGCTCTGGTAAAAGGTTGGTTGTTATGAGAATCATCTAGTAATAGGTAAGTCAAAGCATTGTCACAGTGCGCGAACATTTCTTTGCTGATACAAGCGTTATTCTGCGCAAAACATGCGCGGCCGAGGCAGTAATGTTGTTATCAGGGTACACTGGCGCGCAGGATTCGCAGCAACACCTCGCACTGTAGGTATCACAGTGGTGTCAAGTAGCCTAAGAGAACGGGTGATGTTTTGGCATTGCTTAAATTCGCTTGACTTTTCATGAGGGTATCTAGAAATTTTTTGCAGCAATAACATTACTCTTCGCAACAACCATGATTTGTGCGGCTTGGTACTTTCACCAGAATTATTATTGGGGGATTTTTTATAAGACATATGTTTCAATAAGTGGAACTTCACCCGCATATACTTTGTCTCCCTAATCCTCGGTTTCACTACATGCGCTTCTCTGCACGGGGTGTATTGATTGATGTGTTGCACAAACGTTGCCATCATACCTGGTCGCATCGTTTGCTCGACTGTTAATTACGATAAACGTATTTTGTTTTCAGAATGTCCTCTGGTCTTTGTCATCAACCAATTTGTTTACCAGCAGCTCAGCTCATCACGGTTGCTAACAGAAGATACTTCTGAGTATACAATGCAAAATGACAGCATTAGAAGAAAATCAATCTTGCGGACCTTAGCTGCTGACAGCTGGAATATCCTGTCGGAATGCCGAAAATAAATCGCAAATTTCAATCATTACACTTTTGGAAAGGCCCACGTCGTAACCGTGATGTCCACACGGACATCATACAAAAAATATTTTCGTGAAAAGGGCTTGCTGTACACGCGATAATCGATGCTAGGTCAATTCCTCTTCTCGGCAAGTTATCCAACATATGCCTTTTTGGTTTTAGCATATGCACGACCACTCGCTAAAGGTCTAGAAGTAGATACTGCGTCATGCGTTCCTTCAACCACAGAAGAGGCGAAACGTTGAAGAGCCTGGTACAAATAAAGGAAATCTATTGCTATGTTTACCTATTCGCGAAGTACAACGTCATACTTACCGATCATTTCATCTCCAATCAGAGACGCTACATCGTTGTGGATGCACGCGCGCTGAGAAAAAAATGGGGCCGCTAAGTGAGCTGTACACCTGAGGATGAATGCTGAGTTGTTTCGTCAATTTCAGTTTTTTTCAGCGAAGTGTATTGGTGCCGCAACGCTTTCAAAGGGCTCATTTACATTAGGGCTCACTCGAATGCGTCCGGTACTGCGTCAACGAGCATAAAAACAATCATGTACGTTAAAAAGTGTACTCACTCTTGGTTGAAACCAAGCGCCTTGCACTGACGAACGTAGAGACGAGTCACGTCACGCCATATACCCCATCACAACGACCGCCGGGCTGGCCTCTCCAAACGTCTCCCTCGCTCCCAATCGCGCGGGGTAGGGCGTCGAGTACCCAGCCCAAGTGACGGCTTCGCGGGCTTGGACATAGTTGAATTCTTGAGCGTGACTCAATGCCCACAGTTAATCGGTGAGTCGGAACCCGTTTTCTTATACCCATTTATGAACCTTTTTTAAGCCAATTTAACCTCCCGCTCACACGTTGTGAGGTTGCGTGGTTCAAAACCGATCTGCTTGTCGTCGACATAGGTGCAATGAAAGATATTACATATAGACGCCATAGTCTAAGGGACTTTATTTGATTACAAAGAATCCGTAACCCAGTACACCCACCTGGGGCACTCCGGTTTCTTGGACAAATGTTCCAGACAAAACACTGCTCTCCCACACAAACATGGAATGTGAATTTGAACAGATAACTTTCGATTGTGGTCTGCATACTACTTCAGATACCTAAGAGTGAGAGGTCTTGTGGTTTGCCGAAGCACCAGGTGGTGTTGTATCTTTTCCATATCGAGTAACAGCGAAAGAAAGACCTAAATTTGAACAAAAGTTCTTGGATATCAGCCTAGATACCCAAGAAGTTGTCGGTGGTGGATCTACCTTCTTGAAACTCGTACTGGAATTGGTCAGGCGGATTTGTCTTTTTTTTTAAATCATTGTATCAGCCACAAAGTTAAAATCTTTTCGATAGGCTCACTTCAGCAGCTTGTAAGTGCGCTGGCCCTGACTTTCACAACGAAGATTGATTCCTTGCGCTGTTAAAAAATCGCACATTCCACGTACGGATGGAATTGATTATATGCCAAGCACGAATGAGAAACGTTTATATGTCACTTTAAAGTCAGCACAACGTTACGAGGTAGAGTTAAATGATGCCGTACATCACTTCCGTGTCATGAATATTATGTTTGGATGTGTCGTTTACCTTCGACATCTATTAATGTCACGGGATACCACATTTGGTATACTTGGAGCTAGCGAAACGGCCACGAGCTTGCTATGAGCGTGTTATGTTTTCAGGTTCTCGCATCACACGCGTGAAAGGATTATCATGTTTGCACTAGTCGTACACTTTCGCCAACCATTGACGTCACGCAACGCCAAATTTAGTATGTCTGGAACATGCAAAACGGCCACGAGCGCATCACGAAGGTCCAAATATACTCCAGTATAGCGTGGACGTGCGCACACGCCGCAGCGTGTGCACAGTCGCACAGTGCAGCTTGTGCACAGTCGGACGCCAGGCACGACCGGTGCTACCAGCGTCCGCCGGCCCGGCCTGACGGCATCCGGCGCAAAATGCAACATGCTGCACTTCGCGCCGATGCATTACACAGACAACACTGCGTCTCCCCTATTTCGTGACGGAGGGACGCCGGATGCACTGAAACACGCATGCACCAATGCACGCAGCGTGGCGTGCGCCTGCGAGTATATGGCAGGACCGGCGCTTAGCTTGGCAATGCCGGCATGACGCGACGAAATGAACGCCGGCGAGCACGCGCACCGCGTCATGTCGAAATATATTGACGCCTTGACTGTGGCACATAGTCATGCTCGCGTGACACGCATCTCATAATTAAATGTTTGCACAAGTCACATACCTTCGTCATCCATTAACGTCACCTAATGCCGAATTCGCTATATGTGAAGCTAGCGAAACGGCCGCGAGCGCATCAAGAGGGTGGCATGTAGTCATGTTGTGACAGGACACGCATGTCGTGATTTTCATGTTAGGATCGGTCGCTTGTGTTTGCCATGCAATGATGTCATATCGTGCCAGTTTTGCAACATCCCATGTGAACGAAGCCACTGCAATAGCTGCAGTACCGTGAAATGTATATCACGACATTCATTACGTACATGTCATAATTTTCATGGTATAACATGTCCAGCATGTTCTGCATACAGTCATGTTATGCCATACCAAGTTTGGTATTGTTACAATTATTTAAACGACCAGTAGATCTAAAGGCTGTAGGCGGCTACATAGATAGAGAGATAGATAGATAGATACATAGATAGATAGATAGATAGATAGATAGATAGATAGATAGATAGATAGATAGATAGATAGATAGATAGACAGATAGATAGATAGATAGACTCAATGTCGCTGCAGTTCACTAAAAATGCATTTAAAATGGAGAATGCAATAGCCTCTTTCCACGAAGTAGCGAACACGCCAGAAAACCAGATAGCATTGAAAAATAAAGTAAGGTATTTCGGACTTCCAGAGGCAGAGAAAAAGGTATATATATATATATATGACTCTAAGATGGCTGGGCGACATGGCCTGACTTTTTCCTTCTCGGCTTCTACTACAAGTCCCTGCCTTCCTACGTCACAGGATTCTCCCTCCTCCCTACGAGAGTATGCGCGCGTTGCATTTTATAACGCACGATGCACACAGCACTCTTAAAACACACAAAAAAATGTCCCAATGGGCTGTAGTTCCACATCAGATTGAAGTTTCGTAATGTCGCACAAAGATTTCACAGGAGAGGGCAGCCATCCGGGGTTAGTACAGCTCTGGTGGGCGAAGATGACAATTGCGTTCTGTAAAACACAAGTACAGCTTGAGCGTGGAAACTGATGATGACACTGCTTGTGTTCTTGCGAGAATTGAACGTGGTGTGAAGGCTTTGGAGGACCAGCAGCATAATTTGCGTAGGCGTTGTGCTTTTTGCCTTGATTCGTACACATGTGGCGCCACCCATTGCGTATTTGTTGACCAAAGTTGTTGCGGTGATTTCCGCGTCCTCCCGGAATACAGGGTGTTGGTTGGCACCTTTTCCGTCATCGTATGTCATGTTGTCTGAGTATTCATCTCTGCTTGAAAAAACATACTTGACGTCCCTTGGGAAAATGTCGGGGATTCGACGCTTTCTTTGTCTCGAGTAAGACATCTTCAATATGTTGTCGCTTTGGTTGAGTCGTTTCTAACGTCTTTGTTGACGCCGTGTATGTTCTTCCGACGTCTCTAGTTGTCTTTGTCGAATAACAAGGCGCTTAACCTGGCCGATATCATTGCGCTGGTCTTGTTGATGTTGCGAGAAGAGTTGAGGTGACAGCGTTTTCGCAATAGGACAATGCTTTTCTTGGCAATTTGACGTAGTGTCCAGTTGGTAGCTGTTGCAACGCTTTTCCGGCAACGAAGATTGTAGGACAGATTTGACTAAAGGCACATCAAAGGCGCCTGCGACAGCATTTATTACGTGCGCTTCTGGCACCTGGCAACCTATAAGAGTTGCTTCCGAGTCTCCTCTGTTTGGGCTTTCAGATGAATGTGCTCTCAATAATGACACCGCAATATACGTGGTTTGGTCAGATTCTATTTGGGAATGACTGTCTTTCTGGACAACGAACGATGCGAGCTGTTCTGGTACATTAAACTGAACTGTAGTTCCCGGGCTTAACTGAGTATGCTTAGAGTTTCTGTGCTCTATTCCGACGTTGATGAACGTGTTAGACGCGAGATGGGCATTGTGAGTGACCGAAAATCCACGCGATGGAAAAGCAGGAGGTTGGTCAATGCGTGAAGTCTGCTTTTGACTGTGAAGACCGAGTGCAGTTGTCTGTGGGTATTGGGTTATAAGCAAGTCTTTGTCGTAGCCGTCATTGTATTCTTCAAACCAAATGATCATTTCTTGTTTGATCTTTTCCCATGACCCCTCATTTTGAATTATGCGGGAGAGGTAGAACTTGAAGGCCTCACCGGAGACGTAGTCGGTAAAGTTCGCAACTATCTCCCGTTCCGACCATGATGCAGCGGCGGCGTGGAGCTCGAATAGGTTGAACCAGTCCTGTACAGGTCCGTCATCCGCAAATCCGGTGTACTTGGGAATGTCAAGGTCAGCCGATGGTTCTTTCATGGTGCGGGTTGCTGTGTGCTGCTAGGAGACAATTCCGTAGTCGATGTATGGTCAGGGTGTCTTGTGGGGAGCTGCGTCGATGACGAGTGACTGATGAAGGGACAGGCAGGTCCCCATCCTGTCGACTCGTGTGATGCTATGATGTCTGGGCGACGTGGCCTCGCTTATACCTACTACAAGTCACTGGCTTCTTATGCCATATATATATATATATATATATATATATATATATATATATATATATATATATATATATATATATATATAGTCTAGTAGATCCTCCGTGAGCGGTCACAACGTGGTTTATTTCGACGTTTCAGCCTAGAGTCTGGCCTTCATCCTGATGAAGGCCAGACTCTAAGCCAAAACGTCGAAATAAACCACGTTGTGACCGCTCACGGAGGATCTACTGGACTATATGCAATGCTACGGCCACTCAACCACCATGCCTGCCTATATATATATATATATATATATATATATATATATATATATATATATATATATATATATATATAGTGAAGTCTTGGTAGTCTTGGCTGCGTCAGCGTTTGTTTAAGGATTAAGGAAAGACCTCGCAAAACGAACGGGCAGAGCCAGTACACAAACGATGGAGATCCTGATGACCCAGAGTGGTAATGGTAATGAGGTCAATGAGACAAGCGGATGATTGTGATTGTGATCATGCAGAGATGAGAACAATAAAAGTAACATACGCCCACACTAATTCCTCCTACTTGGAAGCGGACACCATGGCCGCCGTAAGTCAAAGTGACGGGGAACGTCGCGTGGAAAGTTCTATGCGACAAACGTGGACAATCTCTGTGCTGCGGTAGCGGCGTTCTGTTGTGGCGATGAGTGGGGTCACACAATAATTAACCGGCGAAGTCTGTTCTAAAACAATGTATGGCTCGATGAAGAATGGTTGGAATTTGTCACAGAGACGAGGAGTGCGAATAGGTGTCAAAAGCAGCACCTCGTCGCCAGGTTGGAAAGACACAACGCGATGGGATGCGTCATAGATGATCTTCCGTTCGTGCTTTCTCGCTTCAGTATTGATGCGAGCTTGATGATGAGACAGGGCCAGGCGGGAAATGTTTTCTTCGCTAGAATACTGACATGAATTCCCATGGCTGTTAAAGGAGGAGACGCCGAGAAAGAAAGTTGGGGTGCGTTCGTACACGAAGTAAAACGGTGCGTAGCAAGTCGTTCGCTAAACGGCGGTGTTGTAAGTGAAGGCCAGGAATGGTGAAAGATCATCCCAGTTTTCGTGTTCAGGTTGGACGAAAACGGCTATTATGTTAGCAAGGGTTCAGTGAATTCTTTCTGTGAGACCATTTGTCGGAGGGTGGTAGCTTGAAGCTGTCTTGTTAGTCGTTCCAGAATCGCGCAGATCATCATTTACCATTTGTGACAGAAACACTTTGCCGCAGTCACTAAGCAGTACACGAGGAGCCCCATGACACAGGATTACGGCGGGAAGAATAAAGTCTGCAACTTCTACAGCTGAGCTTGTAATAACAGAGGAAATCTCAGCGTAGTGTGTCAAGTGGTCAACGGCGGTCACTATCTATCGTTTGCCAGCAGATGTGACGGGGAGAGGCCCATTAAAGGTCGACACCTACAACCTAGAACGGCATTGAAGGGCACAGAAGTGGCTGTAGAGGTCCAGCTGGTGTAGACGTGGGGAGTTTGCAACGCTGGCTTGGGTAGCAGAAACCGACGTAGTGCGCTACACTAGAAGAAAGCCCAGGCCAGTACTAACGACATCGAATGCGGTTAAAAGTTGTTTTTAAAAGAAGATTACCAGCAGTCAAGTCATCGTGGAAGGCGTCGAGCACCTGAATTCGAACAGAGCGTGCCAGTACAGGAACCCAGCGCTGACCATCAGGGTGGTGTTGTGGCGGTAGAGAACCCCAATGTCCAGCCTAAAGTGCAGGACTTGACGACGGAGTCGCGCGTTTGGTGGATGAGAAACTCCCGAAAGGTGGTCAATATGAATCGGACCATTGGCGGGAGATAAATGTTGGCTTGTCGTCCGAAAAGGGTTGCCTTATTGATGCGAGCGTATGAACTTTGGTAGATGAGGCGGATGAGTTCTCACCAACGCTGACATGGGTAGTTGGAAGCGGCCAACGAGATAAAGTGTCGGCGTCGTGATGTCTTCTACCTGACTTTTAAGTTATGTCAAAGTTGTACTCCTGCAAGCGTAGTATCCACCAACCCAAGTGTCCGGACAAGTTATTCAGTGCAGAAAGCCAGCATAAGGCAAGGCGGTTCGTAACGACTGTGAAGTGACGGCCGTGGAAATAAGGACGGAACTTCTGCACCGACCAAAGCACAGCCAAACACTCTTGCTCAGTTATCGTGTAGCTCTTTTCGGCAAGAATGAGTACGCGACTGGCATATACAATAACTTTCCCTGGGGAAGAATTGTCGCGTTGTAGAAGAACGGCTTCTATACCAAGGCCGCTAGCGTCGGTATGGAGGATAGTCGGTGCGGCTTCGTCAAAATGGCAGATCAGAGATTCAGACATGAGTGCCCACTTCAACAGGTCGAATGCCTTTGACATTCTTGAGACCACAGAAAGTGGATGTTGGAAGCAAGTAGTTGGTGTAAGGGAGCAGCAATTGAAGTGAAACTCTGGATAAACCGGCAAAATTAGGAAGCGAGGCCAAGGAAACTGCGAAGCTCCTTTGATTTTTGGGACGCGGAAAGTGAAGGACTGCAGAAATCTTGAAGGGTCGGGTCAGATACCATCTCTGCTAACGACGTGCTCTAAGACCTTGATAGATTTGCTAGCGAAAGAGCATTTCTTAGCGTCGATTTGAAGCCCGGCGCTGGCAAGGCACGTCAGAACTTGAT
Organism: Rhipicephalus annulatus; assembly: GCA_013436015.1. Lineage (NCBI taxonomy): Eukaryota > Metazoa > Arthropoda > Arachnida > Ixodida > Ixodidae > Rhipicephalus > Rhipicephalus annulatus. The sequence goes on from WOVY01006496.1 coordinate 44,281, forward strand.
GAAATTGTACGAGGTGCTCTGGAAACGTTGACTAAAAGATAATGATGTTGTCCAGGTAGCAAAGGCAACTCTTACATTTCAGGCCGCACAGCAAGGTATCTATCATGCGCTTAAAAGCCGCAGGTGCGTTGCAGAGGCCGGAAGGCATCACGTCGAATTCATATAGCTCATTGGGTGTGGTGAACACCATTTTCTTTTTATCGTCTTCATACATGGCATTCTGCCAGTACCCAGAACACAAGTCGATGCTTGAAAATAATGATGCTTGAAAAGAATAGAGCGCCCAGTAGTCCACGCAAAAACGCACAAAGCAATTTTTTATGGATCAAAACAATAGGAGACGACCAAGGGCTAGTTGAGGGACGGATAACTTGCCGTTTAAGCATGTCAGCATCGTTTTCGTTTATAACTTTTCTTTCAGCTAGAGACACGTGGTAGGGTTCAGCTTAGACGAGCAAATATCGAAAGCATTTACTTGTTTCTGTAAGAATGTGAGCTGCTGCTGCCTCTGTGAATATGTCAAGTCACTGCTGATAGTGGTGGTGAAGGCGGAGGAAGAAACATGCCCACCGAGGTAAGGGTCTTTGAATGCGATGGCCAGAAGTGATGTGATAAATAAAGGCTCCAAGTCGGCAAGGTGGGCCACAGTATTGCCCTGTGGCAGAAAGATCTTCTACGGTGTAGAGATGACAGCGGTGACAAGTGCAGAGCCATTGCAATAACGAGCGTCACCGTACGGAAGAACTATTTCTTTAGGAACGCAAAGTGGTGAGGGTGAGACCGATACATCACCGTGATAGATGTCTTTAGACGTAATACAGACAATTTGCTCTGGTAGTGGCGGCATTTCGAAGTCTTTCGCAGCGACCAGATGAAGTGGCTTCTAATTGTCGCCGTCAAGCATGTAGTTGGTGTCAGCGAGGTGAACGTAGCGTTGTCCATAACATCGCTGTGGAAGCAGATGATAGAAAATCCCACCTTAAATTTAGTTGGTGAGCGCAGCGAGACAGGACAGCAAACTGGACATGATGGCGATTGTCGTCGATGAAAACACGCACAGTACAAAACGCGGAAGGGCGAATGACGTTCCCATGGGCAGCAACTAACGTGGGGTCATCGTAAGGCGTCATTACTTTCCTTGAATGTTCACACAAGTCAGCAGGTATCACAGACATTGTCGCACCTGTGTCCACCAGAGCATCGACTCGCACTCCTTCCACTTCCACATAAGCCATGTTACACGGGCCTGATGGAGGAATTTCAGTTTTAATTCCGAATGCAGTTTTTCCTCCACAAACTGCATCATTTAGTTTTCCGAATGAATATCAGAGGAGAATGAGGCGGGGGGAAGTGGAGAAGTGGAACGGCGGAAGGGCGAAGGCGGGCGGCTTCTCGTGTTTCGGCTGTTCCGCGTTGCAGTCGATGCCGGAGGAGATGGAGAGTGGTGCTGGGGAGACAAATAACGCTGACCTTCATTAGACGCCCTATTGTACAAATCCCTTTCGCGCACGTCGTTCCGACGCTCATCTTGCTGGTGCTCTCGGCAGAAACGAGATATGTGGCCGTGATAGCCACAGTAGTGGCAGACAGGGCGAGAGGAGTGCCACGGTGGGGAACAGAAGGCATTCGGGGCACATGAAGATAGCGTGGTCAAGTGGGCCGAAGGGTCAAGGCACACGGAATGATAGTTCACAGGGGGAGCGGCAGCAACTGATGCGTAGGATGGCAGCGGCAATGTTGCGTGTGCGTCGCTGGAAGGCACGGCAGCAACTTGAGAGTACGCAGATATAGGGCGAAAAGCAGGGCGCAGAGCCGGTTAGAGATGTAAGTTCCTCCCTGCTAATGTCACGTAAGGGCACACCCGAAGAGTGCGTAGGACGCGGTGTAGGAGGTGTGAAGCCCATAGACCGAAATTTTTCGCGTGTAATGTCCCAGATGAGGTCACGCAGATAGCCATGTGACGTGGAGTGGTGGTCGCCAATTTCCGGTTGGAGGACAACAGAGTACAGCGCATTGAGGCGCTGGCATGTCGTCAACGCATCAGCGATGATAGCTGGGTTTTGCACAGCGAGGGCATTAAAGGCAACAGGACCAATGCCTTTCAATATTTGGCGCACTTTGTCCGATTCCGGCATGGGATGTTGTCGGCATGTATCGAGTATCGTCTTCGTGATGGCGGATCGAATTTCCGGTGTCCCAAAAGCATGTCGCAGCTGCTGCTGGAAGGTAGCCCAGTCGGGTAAGTCAACGACGTGGTTAAATTACCATGTCTTCGCGACTCCGGTCAGATAAAAAGGCATGTAACGCAGTTTGGTGGCACTTACGCGGTCGTAGTAATTGAGCCGGTCTTCTACGTCTTCTCCCCGAAGACCAGCGAAGAGCGAGGGTTCCCGCTGATGTCCGTGTATGTAAGTAGGAGGGGCTGCTTCCGGCAGTGCGTGCTTGATGACATCCGTGCCGGCAGGCTCGGTCAGGGACATGCGGCCTGACTGTGGGCGCAAGCGGCGGCCCGAACGAATCTCTAGGGTGTAGAGTGGGCTGCGGGAGGTCGGAGGGCCAAAACATCTACCTTCACTACGTGTGAAGTCTTGGTGTCTTGGCTGCGTCAGCGTTTATGTAATGAAAGACCTTGCAAAACGAACGGGCAGAGCCAGCACACAGACGAGGACGATGATGATGACCCAGAGTGGCAATGAGGACAAAGACATGCGGATGATGGTGAATGTGATGATGCAGGAATGAGAACGATGACAGGAACATACGCCCACAATATATATATATATATGTATATATATATATATATATATCAGGGTAAGACGTGTATACTTAAGGGCTCGTTTTTCCGTGTTTTAGCGCAATAACAATGAGAACTAACAGACAATATTGGCAAGGAAAGTATAGGGAAAGTTATTAGACCGAAATGTAATGTACATATGAAAAAAGAAAAGTGGGTGAAAACATAACTTGCCGTGGGCAGGAACTGAACCTGCGACCTTTGAATAATGCGTTTAATGCTCTACCACTGAGCTACAACGGCGGCTACCCTCCCAGCCACTTTATTTGTTATATAAGTGAATTTAGGCGTGGGAGTGTCAGTCAGCGCCATCTTTAGCCACGGCGGTGAGTGGGACACACTCTTTATGAGCCTGTGTGGCGTCACGTAGTACGTGAGCTTATTACGAGCTTGAAGCTTGGCAATAGTCCCTCGCTTGCAACCTAAGGCTCCATGTCTGCCAGTACGAGACCCTCTTTAATGGATAAGGGCAAGAAGTGTGTACTTAAGAGATCGTTTCTTTTTTCCTTATATATATATATATTGCTACACCCTATTATAAAAACAGCATCCCTAGTGTGATGCCAGTACGTTTTTTGGCACTGGTACACGCTGGAGACACACGTACACGTTTGTATTCACTGGCACTTCACTGGGCTCTCCCGGAAAATGCTGTGTTGCACTGGTAGGGGCACTGGCTTAATCGCTGTGATGCTGGTGCACACTGCGAAGCGCTCGAAGCACTGGAATTTTCACTGGCAAGCGCTGGTGAGCGCGTACTGGAGCGCGCACTGTTCTTACCAGCGCAGCTGCAGCGTGCATGTTATTGTAGCATGTACCGTGATATGTTTCGGTGTCGTTGAATATAAAACGCTTGATTCGACGGAACGGAGAGATGCTACCCTAACAGATACCGAGCATACGTAACTTTTGCGGCGCACGTAGGCGTCGCAGCAATCATAATGCACCCTTTTCGCCTATGCCCCCGCGTATACCGGCCATATTCGCATCAGCCGTGTATTGCTGTAACGATTCGAAGCTACAGTGCTTGTAAGCCTGGAGTTACAACCCACTCCCAACAGAAACAGGAAACTGTTTTTTTTCGCCAAGTTGACGCAACGTAAATGAGCTCTCTCGATCGCTTCACAAGGTTTTCCAGTGGAGGCAAGAAAAAAAGCTGTCATTCGATTCCGCCACACCGCATAAATGTATGTCTGGCCATGCTTATCCTTCTACTTCAGGGAAAAGTTAGAAATGTTCGGAAACTCAAATGCAGAATTTTCAACCATCCCAACTCACCACGTCGAGAGCGGCCCAGCGAGCAATAAACCTGTTGTGCTGGCCGCGTTGGTACATATGTTACCGGCGCTTCTTGCTTCATGTACACACAATTTATTGGTAGAATAACTGTATAGTTTGAAGAACCATGAACCAAAATCAACTATTTTGCCCTGTGTCAATGTTCGCACAAGGAGCGCTGACGATCGAACGTCACGCTTTCAGCTACGCACACTGTCACCGAAAGCTACCGGCCGCACATAGCGGATAATTCTCTAACTAATAAGTAGAACACGCAATTTCCAGTTGGTAATTTGGTACGCCTTTGTGAACTGACTCCCTGGCATACGTTTTAAGCGGATCGCATTAGTATTCCTACGGGTGTTCTTTTTAGTTGTTGGTGTTGATATAACTGCATATATCTGTACACTGGTGCGCTCGCTGTATACTGCCACCGGAGGCCAGAAAAACGGCTGTCTCTCGCTATCGCCACTCTTTCAACGCTTTCTGGCAATGATTCACCTTCTACTTACTTCAGGTACAGTTTAGGTAACAGAAATTATGAAAAGCTCAAATGCAGAAACTTCAAGCATCGTTACTCACTCAATTGCTTCGAGAGCGGCCTTACCCAGTGCCCTGTCCGAACGAGGCATATATCGTGCCGGCTGCGTTGGTGTTCATACTGCAGGCGCTTTTTTCATTTAAGTAGGCACAATTCTAAAGTAAAATACAGTATGACTGTAAAGTACAGTTTAGACATCCCTAAGCTTGAATGAATTATTTTTGCACGTGTGTGATGCCCGCACAAGGAGCGGCGACAATCGATGTGTCGTGCTTTCAGCTACGTAGGCTGTCACCAAAAGCTTCCTTCTGAGCACAGGAGCCGGTACTTCTCTGACTCGCATATAAGAACACACAATTTTGATTTGGTAATTTTGTATGCCTTAGTGAACTAACACACTGGAATACTTTTTCAGCGCATTGCATTCGTAATTCCTTTGGTGGTTTTTTAGTTGCAAGTATCAATACAAATGCAAATATATAATCTGGCAAGCCGAATGTGTACTGCTACGGCGTCGCTTGCGCGAAAAAAAAATACTCAATATTCACTCATGTGTGCGGATGTCTACCAAGCAACACAATTTAAATCATCTGTGCAAGTCGACGAGTAGCAAGTGCCTGTACCGACTTTCAAACGAAAAACACTATTGGCAGCAACAACCGACAATTTGTGGCTGCTACTCCAGTGAATTTGTGATTTTTCAGAGTTAAAATGTGAATGAATAAAAAAACTTCGCGCTCTCGCTAATATCGGCTAATACTGTTGAATTAAGACGCAATTGTTGTTTAGAAAGGAATGTCGCGTCAATCTTCGCAGTGCGACATGTGAACATGAAGTCGAACGGCGCGTTTTTCGGCTAAATAGTCATTTTACAACGCACCACTTACGTTCTGGTTCTGGCGTGGCGTAGTGGCTATTGTGCTCAGATTATAATCGTGGTGAGTTCAAACCCCATCAGCACGCGTTTATACTTTTTCATTGTTTATTTTTATTGTGAATGCGCGCTACTTTGCTTATATATTCTTTATTCATGGCAAATGGGCACCTCTGTTCTAACCCTGTGAAGCCATTTTGCGCAGAGTACTGGGACGCTCCCGCTCCATCTTCGCAGTACCTGTGCTGGGAGGCGCTGGTAGCACCGTCATACTGGACCCATAAATAGGCATAGTGCTGGACGCTGGCTACCAGTGGCACTGGCTTTTGCAATATGAGATGCATGCATATTGATATTCTAGGGTGCGACGCGCGTGTGTGCCTGACGAGGACAACGAAGGGTTTCAAGACGAAGCAAGAAATATCAGAAAAACAACCTTTCAAAAACCGATATTCTAAAAGAAGGTATTTTAGATAAGGTAGTTTCCGAAACGATTCTAACGAAATCATAGGGTCTCTTAAAATTATACATTGAAATTGCCAATCTCTTCACTCAGCCGTAACAGATTAGTTATACATTCTTGCTATTTAGATCCGGCTATTATTGCATTACGAGAAACTTAGCTTTCCACGCATCACTCATTTCACCTACCCAACTTCCAAACCTTTTGTCTAGACCGTTCATTCAGAGGTGAAGAATTAGCTTTCTTTATAAACAATAAAATTAGTTTAAAAGGGAAAAACTCATACAAGTGTATGTCTTCTGAATGCGAAGTTTTCGCGTTAGATATTACCTTGACAGGACACTTGCCTTTCTCGATAATAAACGCCTACTTTCCTGTAAGCGTTCAAGCAACAAGATTGTTAGATATGGCTGCTGAATTAGGCTCTAAAGAAAAATTATAGTTGGCGACTTCAATTCTCACCATACATGCTGGGGTTTTAGAACAGATAAGTGTGGACAACGGTTGTGGGACTTGTCAATATACAATAACTTATTGTGCCTTAACGCTAAAACTCCCACATTTATTCGAGGTCAATCACGCTCCACCTTAGATTTAAGCTTTGTAAGCTCGGCCATTGCTAGTACATCATGAAGAGCCCTTGAGTGCGCCTCCAACAGTGACCACTTTCCAATAATGTTCGAGATCGCTTGCCCCATCAAACCATCATGCTTCCACTCCCGGACCTATATAAATTATGTAAAGTTTCAACACGACCTAAAAAACTGCTTTAGACTCTAAAGCAATGACACTAAAGCTATAAAATTAAGCGCAGTAATTAAAAGGGCATACAAAAATGCTGAATTTTCTGTTCGATTGGCGAAGAGAGTACCCTTTATCCCCTGGTGGAATTCCAACTGTTCACGCGATCACAGATGACGACATGTAGGCAGCTTGCAAGAAGCTAATACATAATCAGTCCCTTAAGAACTATTCAGAATATAAAGTTCTTGCCGCTGTATTTAAACACACGGTGGCCCAAGCTAAAGAAGATTATAATAAAAGAAATTTCAACTTTCTCTCGAAACCTATAAATAAGAAAGCTTTATTTCAATATATGCGATCTCGCAAAATCTTGCCATCTACAGTCAATACTAATTATGAAAACCTACCATTGGAAGAAACAAAGAACTCCTTAGAGTCAATTGGCAGAGGTCTAGAAATTAGATTTTCTTCGACTGTGGCTTTCACTTGGCAAAAGTCTAGCATAAGCACTGACGTTGAAAACGTAACACTGTCTGAAGCATCAAAAGTATTTCGAGATCTGTCTTCGTCAGCTCCTGGTCCAGATGAAATCACAGTTCCTATAAATATTATTTTGTTCAAGCTATCTTCCGTCGACGTCCTCAATCTTATAAACTAATCTTTAAGGAATGTCTGGATATTATATGACTGGGAAATAGCTAAAGTAATCCCAGTATTAAAAAAGCAAGGATTAGGTTTTTCCTTAGAAAATATCAGACACATCTTGCTAACTACGAACATCGTGAAACTCATAGAGAGAGTCCTAAATGGCTGAATAAACTCCTGGATGAAAAATAAATTCATAATAAAGCCAAACCGATTTTGGTTTTCGCAGTGAATGCTCCATTTAGTGCCCCCATGCAGATTTATAGAGTCGCATACAATTTGCTTGTAAAAGGAAACAGTACGCCACATTAGTGACTCTCGACATAGCTAAAGCGTATGACAGTGTCGAGCACTCTAGTGTGCTGAACACCTTGCAGAGCCTAAAGGTTTCTCATTATACTACTGAGTGGATAGCAGAATTCTTAAAATCAAGGGAATTGTACTGCGTTAAGGGTGGCTGTTCGCATAAATTCAAACAAAAACGTGGTGTCCCCCAATGGTCCGTCCTATCTCCAGTATTATTCAATATACTGATGAACTCTATTCCAATAGTTCAGGATGTCAGTGTCGACATTTATGCAGATGATATTGCGTTCTTCGGTGCAAAGAGTGACATTTACTCACTACATAAAAGTTGCAAAGATATAATAATGTTCTAGAAATTTGTTTGCAATCCATTCCATTGTCATTGAACATCAGTAAAGTGCGCTCTTGGTGTTTCCTATAGCAGAGACAGTTTCGATTTCTGTATTATATAATCGGCAACCTATTCCACAAGTAGATTCAGTCAGGTACTTAGGGATGATTTATAATGAAAAGGTAAATTGGAGCCCGCACATAGAATATATAACAGCAAAGGCACAACGGGTGTTCGGTTTATTACGCAGGTTAAGCAACAGAAAATATGCGCTGCGCAGACACAATGATAATAATTTATAAAATGTATGTGCGACCAATATTAGAATTTCAGTGTGTATTCTTCTCGGGGGCCGCTGGATACAAAATAAAACCGCTAGTAATGATAGAGAGAGAAGCACTGCGAATATGCCTGGGACTTCCCAGGTTCGTGGCGAATAATGTTTTGTACCAAGAAGCGCGATTGCCAGCACTCTTCTGTCGATTCCGCATTCTAACAAAAGTTCTACAGTTTACCGGCGCGAAGATCAGAGTATGCATTTATCAGTGACCCTGACTCTTTCTTTCTTGCACATTGGCCTTGATTTCATACCCCTCAGATAATTTTCGTTAAAAAGAAACAGGATTGCATAAATGTAGACATTATCACGGTAATTGAAACTAATTCCTCAACCCTCAACATTAGAATAGAGTACGATAAAATCTTCCCCCCACAAGCCAAGTTGCTATCTCTTAGATTTTTTACAACTACATTAAAATATTACTTGGTACATGCAGAAACACAAATGTAATAGCTACAGATGCTTCTGTCAACAATGAAAAGGCAGGCGTAGGAATGGCGTCTGATTTCCTCGGCTGGTCTTTTTCAGTGCGGCTTCCAGATTTCACTCCTATATATGATGCTTTGCTAGTAGCTATTATTTTAGCTCTTCGAAAAATTCTTATGACCGAGACCAGTGCAATCATCCTAACAGACTCACTTTCGGTGTGTGCACCTCTCACAACCTCCAAACAATCTCGCGCCTTAGCAGCGCTCCACACATTAGCACCACCGCATTTAAAACTCTTCAAATTAGTATGGGTCCAAGGTCATTGCTGATTACAATTAAATGAATTGGCTGATACCTTGGCCCGAACATCACTTGATGAACGAGTAATTTCTGTACTTCCCGAGTTAAAATACTTATTAGAGGTTTGATATAGGACATTCGCTATTTTTACTCATTGTTTAGAAAATATCACACAATGAACAGATTATCAGCCCCTCAAATTTCCATGGAAAGCCTAGTGGAGTCCATCAAAAAACTTGAAATTATCATCTCCAGATTCTGGTGCCGTGTCCCCCCATAAAATTTTTTTACACAGAGCAAGTATGACACTTTCCCCCCTTTGTCCGTTTTGCGTAGAATCAGGAACTATTGAACATTATTTTGGCTCATATCAGAACTATGCAGTAATTAGGAAAAGACTTCAAGATATTCCATTTGCGAAGCTAGGTTTAAATTTAACCACAAGAAAGTGTTCTAAATTTTGGTGCCTCTGTTTTGGGAAATTGCCACAGAGATGCAATCCATGCAATGTGTAACTTCATTCAAGACCCTAAACGTTTTTCGACGTAAAGCCCACGTTAACAGATACTCAAAAAAAGGGTCGAAAAGTAATTTTCAATTCTGGATAAATCCGTGACATACCAAAGTATTCGGGTTTGGCAAAACAAGCTGTCTTGACGGCTCCCAAATCAAGGTAAATCTATTGGTGTGTACTATCTTGTTGATTTTTTTCTCACTATGTGAATCTTTGGTTTCTTTTTTTAATGTACCGTCTTCATTCTACAACTCCTTCTCCCTTTTTTGTTGTAAGCAATAGCACAGTTATCGTCCATATTAGACGTTATGTTCTCTTGGCCAATCCCACAGAGTGGGTATAAGCCATTGATTCTGGGCTACAAACAAACAATAAACAAACAAGCAAACAAACAAACAAACAAACAAGCTCGATCGCTGGTGAACCGGTCACGTCATCACTACTGGTTTCAAATACATCTAATCGCCAGCTTTGTCGATACAGCGTCTCTTGTTTTCCGTAACATATTTGGTGGAGGTGTAACGTTCCCCGTCTTCACCACGAAGCTTCGCAGTGGCCACACCGTTCAGTCTCCGGCTATAACCACCAATGACAACAACCCGTCAGCGCCTCCATCTGTAGCTCCAGCCACTACATACCTGACGATGTCCTACCCCCGTAATCTCGGTACAGTCTCCACACAACGTGAGCTCGTTGACTACTGGCTCCGTATGTAATTAGCCAGACACAACGATGAGACCCTACCAAGATGCTCGCCAACATAATAATTCACTTGGTGACCATGTAATATTTAACCCCTCGTGTCTGGTTCGACGGCCATGAGACCAAGCTCACCAGCTGGGATATATTCAGAGAGCGACTACGCGACATCTTTGGGGACCCGTCCGGTCGCCAAATGAAAGCGCGACAAGAAGTCGCCAGTCCTGTGCAGTCCTCAACTGAGTCGTATGTCTCGTACATACAGGACGTGCACGCGTTGTGCCGGAAAGTGGTCGATCACGTGACAAAGAGGTGGGCCACCTACTAGAGGCCATCGTGGACGACGCCTTACTTGCTCGTATACGTGATTTGTTGGGGGCTGGCTGATCCCGACGAAGCAGAAGAAGAAGACGGCCGACGGAGACGTACGCGGCCGGCGGGGACGCCGACCAGCCCGAACACGCGGGTTCGCGCGAAGCGCCGAAGAGAACAACAACCGCACTCCACGATTACCCAACAAACACTGGTTTTATTTTACAGTCGCATTCAAATCCTGGATGCAGGAGCGACGCCCCCCTGGCATCTTCACATGTCATTCCGAAACCGAAACCCCAGAACACAACAATCATCCCCTCCTCGAAAGAAGTTCACCTATACACGGTTTATATTTATACATGATCGATATACGTTAGAACACATGAAAATTCAGAGCACGGCCCACCGAACTCACACACTATGAGTCCTGAAATTGCACTGAAAAAAGTGTACAATAGAAACAAATGTACAACAGAAATCCTGAAAATGCACTGAAAAATAGTACACAACTCAGTACAATATTGATTTGAATGCATTGGACCTTTTTACAAACAATAATGTTGACAGCAGTAATGAACAAGGGTTCTACATCACGTAGTCTTCGAACCGACGCGGCTTCTGCCACTTCCGCTTAGGGCGGGCCCTTTTGGGTGTAGAATCAGGTGTGTCTGCACCTTGGTCACTTGTGCTCTGATGTGACACATCAAGAGCAGTGGAAGATTGTGAAGGCTCTGAACGAGCATTAAAACTCGCGGTCTCATCAGAGCTCGCCACATGAGCTTCGGAAGAATTTTGCGGACCGGAGTCCGGTTCAACGGTCTCAGCAGTATTTGAAAGTTCGAAGTGAACCGTAAGACTTGGTGTACTTGAACTCGCGAAACCGACTGGCAACTCCTCCGCCCTTGAAGAAATGCCTGTACATGGAGGCCACATGTAATAATCTGATGAATGGTTGAAAGGTGCGGACGGAACGTGATGGGGAAGACTTTTAGGCGTTGAAGGCGAATCTGTATGAAAAATAACAAGGCGAAAAGCATTCCAGATGTTACTATCACTTAAGCGAAAAGAAGTGGGGCTAACCTGGCCCAAGACTTTGAAAGGACCCCGATGCTTGGGGCGCTTGCCTGGCACACGAACCTTGACTAAATCGCCAGTGCGAACTTTGGACTGCTTTGCACTTCGACGGGTGTCGAGATACATTTTCATTGCTTGTTGATTAAAAAAAAACCCTGGCACGGATTTGATCAGGAGAAGACACCGCTATGTTACGAGGCAAAAGACTATGTCGAGAGCAACTCGCGGTTGCCTACCGTGGAGAAGTTGAGCAGGAGACACTCCAGTGGTGCTTTGTGGTGTGAACCTATACGAAGCTGCACACTCAGCCAAGACTTGCTTGAGGGGACGGTGCTCTAATTCGCCGATCTGGATATGTTCCTTCAGAACGCGAATAAAGCGCTCGATTTGCCCATTTGATTGGGGATAGAAAACTGATGACCTCAAGTGCTGAATTCCTCGTTGTGAACGGAAAGCCTCGAAATGTTGAGATTGAAACTGTGGACCATTGTCCATAACTATGGCATCAGCAAAACCTTCGCGGCTGAAGATTGAAGACAGAAATTCAGTGATGACCTCAGGAGTAACCGTATATGTGAAACAAATCTCTGGCCATTCGGTATGGTAGTCGATGAGAGAAACAATGAACCGGGCATTTTGCAGAACATTATGCAGAGGATCGACGATGTCCATGCCGAGTTTCTGCCAAGGCTGATCAGGCCACTGGACTGGCTGCAACGGAGAAAATGCAGGTGTGGCAGACTTGTCAGCTGCCTGGCATATGTGGCAGTTGTAAACTGCATGCTCGACCTGCTTGTCTAAAGCTGGCAACCAGTACCTGTCTCGGAGATTCTGTTTGGTGCGGACAATGCCTGGATAGGCCTCATGGGCAAGCTGTATTAGCTTGTTACGGAAAGAAGCAGGGGGAATCACGCGTTCATCGCGGAAAAGCAAGTCCTCGACACAGGACAGTTCCTGTCGGACTGTGAAGTAAGGCACAAATTCGGAAGCAAGAGCACCTTTGGAAGGCCATCCTTCACGTAAATATTTGAGAACTTGAGACAAAGTGGAATCTGCAGATGTAGCTGCCTGAAGCTCAGCTTTAGTAATGCAGGAAGTAACTAATGAAGCAACTTCCTCATCCCGCTCTTCAGTAACAGGTATCTGAAGAGGAAGGCGCGACAGTGCATCAGCAACCACGTTATTAGAACCTTTACAATAATGAACACTGAAATTATAATACATGAGTTTGGCACACCAACGGGAAATGCGAATGGGGCGGCGACCTTCGGATCCTGCAAAAAGAAGAGCAACTAGTGCTTTGTGATCTGTACGTAATGTGAAGTGCCGGCCCCACAAGTAAACATGCCATTTCTCACAGACAAAAAGACACGCGAGAGCTTCATGCTCTCTTACTGAATATCTGAGTTCAGCAGGGGTCAACGTACGAGATGCAAAAGCGATAGCGATCAGCTAATCACCTCTGAGTTGTTGAAACATTGCTCCAGTCTAACATCGGACGCATCCGTCGCTGTGACGATGGGAAGCTTTTCACTGAAAATACTAACAGCTGGCATTGAGGCCAGTATTGACTTAACTCGAATGAAGCTCTGCTCAGCTTCAGCTGACCAGTTAAAAGGCTGTGCTTGACGAAGTAGAGTGCGCAGTGGTTCATAAACATCAGCATAGTGAGGAACAAACTTGGCATATTAACCAACAGGACCTAAAAAAGATTGCAAGGTTTTGGCATCAGTAGGCCGTGGGGCATTGACAATGGCCTGAACTTTAGATTCAACGTGTGTCAATCCGCGAGAACTGAAATTATGTCCTAGAAATTGTAACTCATTCACATAAAAAATGCACTTATTATTAAGTTTCATACCACATTCACTGATGCGGTTGAGAACAGTATGCAAGTTAGCATCGTGCTCTTCGCGAGTACGTTCCCACACCGAAATGTCATCCAAGTAACAAAGGGCGCCATTACAACCCTTAAGAATATTTTACATCATTTTCTGAAACACTGCAGAGGCAGATGCAAGCCCGAAATGAATGCGGCAAACCGAAGCAAGCCTTCGTGCGATACCAATGTGGTTAAGTCTCTACTGCACTCAGAAAGTTCAACTTGGTGATAAGCAGACGCGAGGTCCAGCTTGGAAAAAACATACTGCTCCGGAGAGCTGATGAAGCAGTTCTTCAATATGAGGAAGTAGAAAACCTTCTACGACGATTGCCTTCTTCGGTTCTCGTAAGTCGACGCATAGTCGAAGGGATCCATCTTTTTTCTTGACGGCGACCAGTGGAGAAACCCAGTCGGAAGCAGAGACAGGCTCGGTGATTCCGCTGGCTTGAAGGCGAGACAGTTCCGCAGAGACTTGCTCATAGAGAAGAGGAACGCGGCGCAGCTTGGCACGCACAGGGCGCACACCTAATCGACGCATCACTTTATGCACAAAACCGCGCACACAACCAAGTTCACGGGTGAACAGGTGGTGGAATTCAGAAGGCGCGTTGGCCGGAAGATCATCTTGGACGTCGACTTGAGCACACGTCATAGACGCACCGACGATGTTGATGGACAAAGCCCTGATGGCATCACGTCCCTAAAGCGAGCTGCCTTTGGCAGTTACTTAAAAAGTAATAAAAGCAGTGCGAATGCGATAGGAGACCTGAGCTGTAAAATGACCTAAATTATCAATCGTTTCTTTGGTGTATGTTTGTAGAACGACGTGTTAAGGCAAAGCCGAGTGTTGCAAAAATGACTACGAAAGTCAGCGGCACTGATTAAAGAGACTGAGGCACCAGTGTCCAGGAGAAATGACAAGGCCACATGGCTCACTGAAGCTACGGTGCTGGGCTCGGACGTAGTGTGGAGGCCATCCACATTTAAAACAGTGACCGTATTGGTCTGTGTAGTGCTCGAAGGAGCGGACGAAGAAACTGGTTCAGGAAGATTTGCTGGACGGGAGTTGCATACGGACTGAAAATGTCCGAATTTTCCCCACGCAAGACAATTGCGGTTTCTCGCGGGACACTGCGCAAATTTGGCTAAATGCCGAGCCGATCCGCAACGAAAGCAATGCGCGGTTGTGCTTAGAGAAGAAAATCGGGAACGCAAGTCAGGAGCTCGGTGCTGTTCCTGAAAACCAGAATTTGGCGGAATGGGTCGCCATATTGCCGGCTTCCTCGCCCCCGCGACGCAGAAAGGCCGCCATGTTGGCTGCCACAGAAGGACTGCGCAGGCGGGCGTCCATGTTGGCCGCCACGCCGAGACGAAGGGCCGCCATGTTGACGCGTCCCGTGAAACAAAGAGCCGCCACCTTGGCCCCCCGCAGCAGAAAGTTGCTGCAATGAATGCGGAGCGAATTGCTCCAACTGGAAGCGAATAAGCTCGTCCTCTCGCGCAATCGAGAGGGCTTCGGATAATGAAATCGAGGAGCCTTTTTGAAGCATGCGGCAGTGGACGTTTTGCGAGGCTACACCGGTGAAAAGCTGATGGCGGATCATATCGTCCTCGAGCGCGCCGAAGCCGCACGACGCGGCTAGCCTTCTAAGAGAAGTAATGAACTCGGTGACTGGCTCGCCAGGCAATTGTCGCCTTTCTTGGAAATTTACGCGTGCGAGATAATTGCACGAGACATCTTTAAAGTGCTCATCGAAAAGAGCAACAGCATTCTTGAAGGCATCGCCCGACGCTAGCGTCGGCGACGCGTTGGTGGCGTCCGAAGTATAGTAGAGCTTTAACCCGGCAGGGCCCAACGCGTTGAGCAGCAGGGCCTTGCGACACTCGGGCTTGCCGGCGTCCTCCCAGGCCGCGTCTGCATAGGCCTGAAACACCAATTTCCAGTCCGCCCACGGAAGTGGCGGGTCTCCGGGCGAATGAAAAAATAGGAGAGGTGGAATAGGAGACGCCATTTCAAGCAAGAATGGAGAGGTGCAAACGAGAAGACAATGACGCCAGTACACTGTTTGAAGAAGACGACAGAGGCGGCATAGCTGAATGAAGAAGGAATGAAGCGACGCAGCACGCAGTAGCCACCTTGCTGGGAACAAAAAGCGTCTAGGGTTAGCAGGGTAGGTCCATTAGAAGCAAGAAAAAGATGAACATGGAGAACAAAATGGGTTCTTACACGTTCTCGTCGCCATTGCTGCGTTGGGGGCTGGCTGGTCCTGACGAAGCAGAATAAGAAGACGGCTGACGGAGACGTACGCGGCCAGCGGGGACGCCGACCAGCCCGAACACGCGGGTTGGCGCGAAGCGCCGAAGAGAACAACAACCGCACTCCACGGTTGCCCAACACACACTGGTTTTATTTTACAGTCGCCTTGAAATCCTGGATGCCAGAGCGGCGCCCCCTGGCATCCTCACATGTCATTCTGAAACCAAAACCCCAGAACACAACAGTACGCCAACGTCACGACCATAGATATGATTGTTAATGATTGCCACCGCTTCAAAATGGCCAAAAGTCGCAGTGCTTTGCCTCAATTTACGCGGCTACCAAACAAGGTTGTTACATCAACATGCACCGATCTTGGTGCCGCACCTTTCACGTAGGACAGCGTGAAAGGTGTAGTTTGACGGGTGCTTGAGGCGTCAAGTCCGGCACAATTTTCTCCACTTCCATTCGACAGTGGCGGCACACAAACGCCTCCGGTGATCTCCGTTGTTCAAGCCATCGTGAGGCAGGAAATTGCAAAGCTCGGTTTTCCTGTGGCCTGCTCCGTCTCCCAACCCTCCTCCCAGACCAGTGGTAATGAATGCACCACGCCATGCCTCACGTTTTCTTCCGCGATCCCGCAATCCGACGGAGAGAGAGACAGAGAGAACTCAAGGAGAAATACAGGGAGGTTAACCAGGGCTGAGCCTCGGTAGGCTACTCTGCGCTGAAGAAGGGGAGAGGAAAGTTATAGAGAAGGAGATAAAAGGTCACTGACTGGGCTGACGCGACAGTTTCACTACCACAAACAATGAAACAGGCCAGTGTCTTTCAGGTTATTCAACAGTGCTTTCGTTGCCTTTCGGAAATTGAATGGGCAGTGCCATAGTCCTAATACTTTCTCGACAGTGAAATACCTTCTGTCCAGTTGATTTAAAACACTGCGCAGGTGGAGCCTCTCGTTTGTGTATGCTGGGCAGTAACATAAGATGTGTTCAATAGTCTTATCGACGGCACAGTCGTTGCACTCCGCGCTGTCGGCCATCCCTATAATAAATGAGTAGGCAGTGGTGAAGGCTACACCCAGACGCAGATGGCACAACACCGTACCTTCCTCCCTAGAAAGACCAGAGGGTAGGCGCAGTCGTAGAGATTGATTGAGAGAATATAGTCGATGATGTGCGAACTGTGATGACTGCCTCTTCTGAAGTGTCATGTTCTGCACCAGCTTACTTAGGTATCTACCCGAGTCAATCCTAGATAAAGGTAAGGACATACGGTTTTCTTGTACGTGTGCATTTCTGGCTGCTTCTTTGGCGAGGTCATTGCCGGGAATACCACAACGACTTGATATCCACTCGAACACACTTTGTGTCCTCGTTTGGTCGCATAGTGCAGCATTTATCTGATCTCCCATTCCAGTTGTTCGTAGGACCCGCGACGAAGTGCCGACGAAAGACATTGTAGAGCCACCTAGGAGTCATAGAATACTGCCCATCGATTAGCCGTTTGTTGCTTGATATAATCAATGGCACCTCGCAGGGCAACAATTTCCCAACAAGTCGATGTGCTCACGTGACAAAATTAGCAAGTGATGATGTGTCGCGATGGAATGACAGTGGCGCCGGTGGAGCTAGTCAGGGTGGTAAATCCATTCGTGTATACGTAGACTCTGTCTGTGTAGAAAGTGGGTAAACAGTCCAGAGTCGCTTGCTTCAAAGCCGAGGCAGAAATGACTTTTCTAATTCCTAATCCTGGGACGGAAAGGCGCACGTCAAGTTCTCGTAGGCTCCTTAAGGCGGATGGTGAACGCGCCAAGGGTATGAAACCGGATGGTAGCAAAGCGTGGTGGGAGTTGACGACCTTAGAGAACGACGCCTGCGGTCGTTGTTTTCACAAAAATGTCAAGTGGCTCACTATCATCCGTGAATTCTGCCAAATATGTGCTCTCAGCACGTTGGTTGTGACGCAAGTCGTAACCAGATGATCCCGAGCCAACAAAACTGTTCCAGCGGTTTGAGTAGTTCTTGTAGGCCTAGACAAACACGTAGTGCCCGTGCTTGCACTCTCTGAAGTGTTTGAATGTTTGTCTTGCAAGTTTTAAAAGCAGAGGAGAACTGTAGCGCAGTACACAAATAAAAAGGGCTTGGTAAAGCTGTAGCATGGAGTTCAATGATGGAACCCATCTTTTTCTAGCGATGGCTTTCAGGACGTGTACAATAGATACCAGTTTCACTTTCAAGCTAATCACACGAGGGCTCCACGAGAGGTTGCGGTCAACAATGACTTCTAGAAAACGATGGCTATGCTTGTAAGAGATGGCCGTTATTGCTTATCGGGTAATTTCTCATCGCCTTGCGCGTGAAGGCCACCAGTGCTCATTTTTCTGTTGAGATTGTTAGGCCTTGCGTGCGAAGATAGTCAGATGCTTGTGACGCTGCCCTCTGCATCCTTGCTCGAACTTGTAGGCGTGTAAATGCAGATGCCCAGACACAGATGTCATCAGCGTATAATGAAACACTGACTGTTTCAGGAAGAGCTTCTGCCAGGTCAAGCAAGGCAAGATTGAAAAGAACTGGGCATAAAACACCACCTTGCGGGACGCCACGGCACGTGTAGTAGTCTGAGGTTTAACCATCGTCAGTATATACAAAAAAGGATCTTCTTGTCAGGTAGCTTCGGATCCATCAAAACATTCGCCCTCTCAGTTCAAATAACAGCAGTGTGTCTAGTATAGCTTGATGGAAAACGTTGTCATATGCACCTTTCACATCAAGAAAGAGTGCAAGTTCTAGTCGTTTCCTAAATTGCTGTTGTTCTACTGATTACATCAAATCGATGACGTTGTCAATCGTTGAACGGCTTCGTCGAAATTCCGCCATTGAGTCGGGGTAAATGTTGTGCCGTTCAAGGAGCCATTCCAGGCACGTGAAAATCATGTGCTCCATAAGTTTCCCAACGCAGCTGGCGAGAGCTACAGGCCGGTATGATGTCAGCACCAGAAAGGACTTCCCTGCTTTTAGAAGTGGCACAAGACAGCTCAGTTTCCATTCTTGAGGTGCGATGCCATCTTCCAATGACCGAATAAATGAGTTAACAGCTGTCGTCTTGCTGCTTGGCCTAAAGGACGCAAAGGCATATACGTTATCTCATCGGGCACTAGTGAAAAAGAACGCCTACACAAGTCAGTGCAGCTTCTAGCTGTTGCATAGAAAATGAAGCATCCATACTTTTATCTCGTGGACCGGGGATATCGCATAAAATCACATCGGAGAATAGGATCGGCCCGCCGGTGATGCTCACGCTAAAATTCTCTGCAACGTCAATTTCGCGGTGGTTGAGACGAAGTGCGAGAGCCTTGAAGGGATGACGTTGCATGGCGCCTGAGCGAACACCCTGTAGAGTTCTCCATACATGAGACAACGACTTGCGTGGGTCTAATGACTCACAAAAGCTTTTCCATCTTTGATTCTGCAGCTGGTCTAGTCGGTGCTGTATTTTTTTCTGCATACTCCTTGCTACTCTGAGATCAAGAATCAATTTGGTTCGCCTGTATCTTCTCTCAGCACGTCTACGTAACGCCCGATGCCTTTGTAATTTGATGTCAAGCTTCATGCGCTTCTGTGAGCGTGTGAAACAGCACGCACAATATTTCATGGCATCATGCAATTACTTCTTCTAAGCCACACTAGGAATCATTTCTGCGCGTGTCCTCTACTTGATCTTCACAATGTGTCCAGTGTATATACCAATTCACCCGCGAGGACGCAGTCTCTTGGCCATCAATGCTGACATAAGTCGGAATGTGGTCTCTACCTTAGGTTTAGATATCTGTAAACCACCGCACTTTGAACTTAGGCCACACGACACCAGTGTCAGGTCGAGGCAGCTGCTGTACGTCGTTCCTCGCAGGTATGTCGCACTACCATCACTCAAAAGGCGCAGATTGTGGTCTGACACAAACGATATCAGTGAGTGCCCCTTCGAGATTGTCCTCGAGCTTCCCCATATCAGAGGATGTGCATTGAAATCACCTGTTATAACGCAGGGATCTGCAATAGCTGTCATAATGTCTGTTAGTCTTTTATAATCAAGTGAACTTGCGGGGAATATATATATACGCTAATAGGTGTAAAGGCAACCGCTTCTTTTTCAAAGTAATGCACACGTACTGGTTGTCGTCGTGTGGCGGTATAACATGGGCGAAATAAGTGAGGTCCTTTCGAATATAAACAATAACTTTGCTGCTACTTCCATTCGTGGTTGAGGCGAAAGACTCGTATCCTGATATTCTTATAGTCGATGAATTCGGCTGACAGATTACCATTATAGGGAAGCGGTTTTTACACACGAACTGCCGGAAACCTCATATCCGGGACCTCAGTCCTCTCACATTACATTGAAATATGAAGGCGTTTCAAATATCCGGAAACGATGGCTGTTTCCGTGGATAAACCATAGTTCTGCTGCTAATCTTCTTAAAACAATTGACTTCTGAAGGCTTGCTAGAACCAGTCCGATGGCATCCAGCAGCTGCAATGCGCTTCGTGCTATTGCTGCTTCCACCCTCTCCCCGAACACACGAATGATACTCACGAGGGAGCTGACCATTGCGACTATTTGTTTATCCTCCTCTGTTGGTTTAGAGAATTCAGACGAGGAGTGCTTCACTGCTGAAGCCTGATGCCCTTCTCGAGTGGAGTGTAGTCGAGGGAGGTCCGGCCAGGCGTCAGCTGTGTCGCTGTTGGCGGCTTCTTTATCCTTCGACTCGACTGCGCTTCTCTGGGCGACAGTGGTAGAAGCGACTTTGAGCGTGGTTCACGAGACAACGGTGTCTTAGATGTCTTGGAGCACTGTCGATGACGCGATCGTCGTCGTCTTATAGATGCGGCTGCTTCCTGGTGAGACGAGTGATCCCGAATCATTTTCTTCAGCACTGCCGTTCCCCTTCGAATAATCGGACAATCCTTTGAAGGTCATCGCGAGGCCACTCACAATTCGAACATTTCCGAGTATTGGATGAACATGCGCTAGTGGCGTAAGGTTCAATGCATCTGGCACAAATGGTGGTGTTCTTGCAAACACTGCTAACATGACCCAACTTCGTACATTTTCTGCACAGAAGTGGCCTCAGTAGGAAGGTTCGAGCAGCGTGCCGAAAGTGTCCCACCATCACGTGTGACGGAAGCGTTCCACAGTTGAATATGATCTTCACGCAACGGGACGCACAGAGACGAAAAACACTTGTTATTATTGTGCCTTCTGTAAGGGGCTTGATCAGGATTGGCAAGTAGGTGTTGACAATAGTCTCGTCAACATCATATATTACTCCAGCGTTGACTGATTTGCCGAGCGGTATGTGAGAGAGGACTGCCATGCCATTGAGCTTTGTAAACTTGCGCAATACGTCCAGTGCAGCCGCATGGTTAACGTCAATGACTAGAACGTTCTTGCACGCGTTCACTCAGACGTCTCTCATTTTGTTTGGCACCAGTGCCTCCAGTTGTGCAGACACGGCTTGCCTGTTGAGGCGCCTCATATTTTCCGTGGCGAAAACTGGCATGAACAGAATGGATGGATGTCTCGATACTACGCGAAAGTCTTATGGTGGACACACTCGAATCGGACGGCATGCTCAGAAACCGTCTCGTCGTCTTTCGGCTCCTCATCAGCTCGAAAGTGTCGTCACCGGACTCTTCACTGCTGACATAATAGTTCATATATCGTCCCTGTCATTGTCGCTTTCGGCGCCGTTGCGCTTCCTGGAGGCGGCTTCTGCGGGATTCGTGGGATCTGGCGGACGCGTGCGTGACTCCATCTTCATCGCACGCCAGAAGGAACCCGCACTTGACTGGTGAAAACAATGATATCCACAGAAAATAGAAAAAACTGAGGGACTCACTGTTCTGTCAGAGAGACAATCCGTCTTCGCAATCCGACGGAATGAAGAACTGCAGACGACTAACCAATCAGCTTCCGCGGCCACCTAGTCGGCCATATTTTAGGCTACTACCGCAGCACTTGAACGCACTCAAACTAGAGCCCCATTTGTTCTTTTCCCTCATACGAGGGCTCCCGTTGGTATTCGCCCAGTCGCTTGTACCCTTCTTCCGACGTTCCTAACGGCCGACGGCCAACTATGGATCCTCTCAGATGGAAAACTACACTATGCAGCTCCGAGAGGTAGTGCTTTATCAATTGCGACCAATCCAAATCCGCTGTTGACGCTCCCCACTAATACGGACTTGATTGAAGTGTACGTGGACGGGATTTCTTTAACGGGGTTAGTTTATACCGGAGCTCAAGTAGCCATAATGAGTGCTGATCTCTGTCGCCTACTCAAAAACGCCCTCACGCCTGCAGCGATTAAAGCCTTTTGTGTTGCTGATGGTGGAACTGTGGCCATCGCTGGAATGTGTACCACTCGTGTTAGCATTGTCGGCCGCCATGTCCCCGTTTTATTTACGGAGCTTGAAAATGGCCCTCATGACCTAATCTGCGGCATGTACTTCTTACCGGCGCATTTCGCCCTGATCGATATTGCCGGCAGTAATATCTGCATTGAACTTCTCTTTTCCCAGATTCTCACCTTGAACTCCCGAACAGTCTGTGCACCACTTGTTTCTTCCAGATGCCACCTGAAGTTCTCACATACGTTGAATTGGCAACACATTCTCCCGGGCTCGACGGTGATTATATCGTGACGCCGATTCCTGCTGTTCTCCTGGCGTGTGACATTACTCTCCCACACTCCATCGTAATCACGGCCTCTAACCGAACATATTTACCTGTTATCAATTTTGGTTTCATAAAACAAGTGCTACCCCAAGGAATTTCGGTTGCCACGGTAAGGCCCTTAATTGACGACCACGTCACCTGTTTTACAGCAGACGTATGTTCCTATCACCCACGTCATTCGCAGGATGCCACGTGCCTCGATGCGGCCTTACGCTCCATGATCACACCGGACCTTAAGCCTGGGAAGGCAGCCGCGCAATTCCGCCTTCTGGCTTCATACCGCGCCCTATTTGACATTAACAGCCGTCCACTCTGCCTGACTTCACTTGTCAAGCACTGCTTCATCACAGGTGATTCTCATCAAATTCATCGCGGACCATACTGATTGATTGATTGATATGAAGGTTTAACGTCCCAAAACCACTATATGATTATGAGAGACGCCGTAGTGGAGGGCTCCGGAAATTTAGACCACCTGGGGTTCTTTACCGTGCACCCAAATCTGAGCACATGGGCCTACAACATTTCCACCTCCATCGGAAATGCAGCCGCCGCAGCCGGGATTCAAACCCGCGCCCTGCGGGTCAGCAGCCGAGTACCTTAGCCACTAGACCACCACGGCGAGGCATCAGTGACCATACTGGGTGCCTGCTACCGAGCATAATGTAATTCAACAAGAAGTAACTGAGATGCTAGTCAAAGGAATTATTGAACGTTCTTCGAGCCCTTGGGCGTCCCCCGTTGTGTTCCTTAAAAAGAAAGACGGCACATGGCGCTTCTTCGTGGATTACCACCATCTGAATAGAATCACGTAGACGAACATTTACCCTTTACCCCACACTGGTGACGCTTTAGAATGTCACCATGGCGCCTGATACTTTTCTTCAATATACCTACGTTTCGGCTACTGGCAGATGGCTGTCGACAAAAAAGACCAAGAGAATACTGTGTTTGTCACTCCGGACGGCCTATATCAGTTCAAAGTTATGCTGTTTAGGCTATGCAACGCCCCAGCCACGTTCCAGCGCATGATGGACTCTCTGCTACAAGGGTTCAAATGGTCAACATGTCTTTGTTATCTTGACAATGCCCTTGTATATTCCTCAACTTTTGAGACCCACCTTCAGCGTTCCTCAGCTATTCTCAACATAATTCGCACTGAAGGCCTTCAATTAAACTCAATGAAGTGCCACTTCGTACGCCGGCAAATTACAGTGTTGGGCCACCTTGTTGACTCCTCTGGTGTGCAGCTGGACCCCGAGAAAATTCGTGCAGCTACCAGCTTTCCTGTATCTCAGTCAGTCAAAAACATCCGAAGTTTTGTAGTAATTCGTTTGTATTTTAGAATGTCTGTGAAAGATTCCGCAACCATTGCTCGACCCTTTCCTGGGCTTCTGAGGAAAAATGTCTCAATTACGTAGGGTACCAAATAAGCTGCTGCTTTTTCTCACCTCATCACCCTTCTCACGACTCCACCTATATTGTCCCATTTTGACCCCTCCACTCCGACAGAAGTCGGAATCGATGCTTGTTGTCACGGAATGAGAGCCTTCCGAGCACAACGGGGACACGACCGAGTTGTCACCTACGCTAGCCACCTTCTGACAGCTGCTGAGCGCAACTGCTTTATTACAGAGCCTGAATGTCTAGCTTCTGTTCGGGCAGTCTCAAAGTTACGCCCATAATTATATGGCGCAAATTTCTCTGTGATAACTGACCATCATGCACTAGGTTTGTTTACGTCACAGAAGGATCCTACTGGCTGGCTCGGGTGCTGGGCTCTGCGACTGCAAGAGTATACCCACACGGTGACGTTCAAGTCGGGACGCCTACATCAGGACGCAGACTGCCTGTCCCGCTACATGGTTGCTGAGTCAAGCACTACGCCTGACACCGACACTGAACCTTGCGTGTTCTCCCTTTCGCAAATGACGTGCATCGGTGACGATCAGCGCCATGATGCGTCCTTGCGTGCTATCATTGAGCGCCAGCTTCCAATGAGTCCCACCGCTCGTTTGTGCTCCACGATGGTGTATTATACCGCCAAAGTTTTGAGCCGGATGGTGCTGCCCTGCTGCTTGTCATTTTGAAACACCTTCGCTCAGAAGTTTTACATGAACTTCATGATCTTCCGATTTCTGGTCACCTTGGTGTGTCACGCACTTACGACCGAATATGCCGACGCTTCTTTTGGCCACGGCTTGTAAGCTCAGTCAGAAGATACGCTGAGGCTTGTGAGAAACGTCAGCGCCACAAAACACTATCGACACTTCGCGCCCGACGCCTTCAACCACTTGACATTCCGTCATAACCGTTCCTCCACGTTGGCTTTGACCTACTTTGAACTTTTCCCTTGGTCTTCCTCCGGTAACAAGTGGATTGCCGTGGCAACCGGCTACAACACGCGTTATGCCATCACATGAGCTCGTCCGACAAGCTGCCCTACAGTTGGCACTGACTTCCTTCTCAAGGACGTGATTTTCAAACACGGAGCGCCACGGCAGCTGCTTACAGACCGTGGTCACACATTTTTGTCGAAGGTCGTAGCCGATATATTCCAGTCGTGTCAAACAAGACACAAGCAGACTACGTCATACCACCCGCAAACCAATGGGTTCATGAAGCGTATAAATTGAACTCTTACAGACATGCTCTTTAAGTATGTTTCTACCAACCACACCGACTGGGACCTCGCGTTGCCACACGTCACAATTGTCTACAATTCTTCGCACCATGACACGGCCGGTTACTCTCCATTTTTACTGCAGTTTGGCCGTGAACCAACATTGCCTCTAGACACCGTCATACCGTCCCCTGAAGTACCATCTAGTGAACATGCAGTGGACGCTATCACCCGGGCCGCTCACGCATGCGCAATCACCCGTACTCGCCTTCTGACCTTCCAAGAGAAGCAATGGCGTTTGTATGACCAACGACACCATGACTTACACTTTCGGCCCGGCTCTTTGCATCTCCTCTGGTCTCCAACTCGTCAAGTTGACCTGTCAGAAAAACTGCTTCCTCGCTACACAAGTTCACCCGAGTCCTCCATGTGGTTACTCTTGTAACATATGAAATTGGTCCTGCCACCCCATCACCTTCATGTGGCCAACAGACTACCGATATAGTACATGTTGCGCGCTTGAAACCCAACCTTTCTCCTAGTGACTTTGACAATTAGAAGCACCGAGAAGGCGCTTGTGCCACCGGCAGTTAAGGACGAAGGGTTGTCTCTGCTCGATCGCTGGTGATTCGCCATTACCACTGGTTTCAAATACATGTAATCCCCAGCGTCGTCGATACAGCATCTCTTTTTTCCGTTGTATATATATATATATATATATATATATATATATATATATATATATATATATATATATATATATATATATATATACATTTCTTGGCAACATTGTCTGTTACATCTTATCTTATTGTGTCAAAACATGGAAAACGAGTCCTTAAGTTTACACTTCTTCTTCTTTATATATATATATATATATATATATATATATATATATATATATATATATATGACGCTACGATCAATGGGTGACGTGGCCTGGCTCATACGCCATGTTTAGTCCATTCTCACACCTAACTCCTAACCATCGATACCTTCTTACGCTACAGGATTCCCCCTCCCCCCGGAAGAAGTCGCGTCAGACATTTACCAAAACAACAAAAACCGGTGTTAAAGCGAGAAAAAATGTCAAAATACAGCATAGTTTCATTTCAGAAGGGAGTTCTTTAACTCGCACAAACATGTACAGCAAAGGAAAGCACTCCGGGCATATCTAAGTGAACTCTGGTGGACGAGGCTGGCTGTTGCGTCCTGAATGGCATAACCCTGCCCTGCATATCGGCACTGATAATGACACGACTTGAGGTCTTATGAGGAACGAACAAGGCTTGAAATCTGTCTAGCATTGATTTGACGTACGTCTTTGGCATCGGATCCAGTGCCGTCGTGACAACAGATGCTTTGCTTCTAGTCGGGCGTGCGTGAGAGCCAAGGCTGAAGGGAGGAAGTCTATTTTGCTACGTTGTTTACGTGGTAGCTTCATGCCTTTTTTCGTAACTTTCTGTGGCGTTCTCTTCGTTTGTTGGATCGCAGACACGGCCTTGAGAACTGGTGCAGAAAATTTTGTTGACGTTGCTTTCTGCGATGATGGCTTAGGCATTGACTTTGTCTTTGCTTCTTTAATTGCTGTTGTCTCTTATGACCTTTAAGCCACAAGTGTACTCGTGAGGAGGCTTCACTTGATCGTTGTTCTTGTTCGAGTAGACGTTTGTAGTTCCTGGGGTTCGTGGAGTTTGCCTTTGTTGAAATTGCTCGTTTTGTTGTGAAAGTTGGTCAGATGGGCATCTCTCAGGAACATCAGTCTGCTTTTCTTTGCATGTTGATGTGATTAGTAGATAGTCGGTGGTCGATACTGTACTGCTCGGCTTGTCTGGCGATGAAAGCACCGTACAGACTGATGAGAAAGCTCCCAAGATGGTTGTGAGTCATCATTGATTGTAAATGCTTTTGTCAGTTGACAATGCGCTTGCGTTGGTGGATTTGAAATTCCTGCAGTGCTTTGACTCACATGTGTGTTATCACTTGGCGATGAGAGCACAACAGACTTGGCTTCGGGCGGTTCTAATAGCGTATGTTTTTCTTTTTGCAGCGTGATAAGGCTGAGAATGTCTGTCGAACGACCCTGGTCCGGAACGTCAGGGTATTGGCTGGTATTGTGAGGGTTCACCAGCTCATCACGCCTAATTCCGTCGCACGTTCTAAACCGTCTGGGCCTTGTGTGTGACACGAAGCATGAAGGGATTCGGGTGGTTAATTAAGTTGTGAAGTGTTGTGATTCAGCTAACATGTTTAAAATACCAATTTCATTGCTGCTGGGAAAGCCGGATTTAGGTTTTTGACTTTTGGCGAAATAGTCTGGATTCCTTTCGGTATATTTATTTATTTATTTATTTTGAATACCTCAAAAGCCCCAGCTGAGGTATTACATGAGAGTTGGGTAATAATTACAGAAGAAAAAAAGTGATTCGAGGGCAATCTAGAATTGATGCGGGTCGGAGTGGTGCACGGTAGTTGCCGGCAGACGATTCCAGTCCCTGCGGTTGTCACAAAAAAGGAGCGAAGGTGTGCGATGCTTTGGGCTGGTGGAGGATACATTGCGCTTGAATGGTTTGTGCGGCTTGATGAGCGGTGGACTGGCAGGATGGCTGAAACTTCGATAGGGGCATGATAAAGTTTGTGAAAAAGGCATAGTCGAGATATGTGACGTCGTGACTCTAGATTACAAAGGTGAGCACGAGTTTTAAGTTTGGAAACACTGGAATTGTAGGTATATTCAGAGTAGATAAAATGCGCAGCATGGTTTTGAATCGATTCGAGAATGTTGGATAAGTGAGATTTGTGGGGATCCCAGACAGAACGTGCATACTCTAATTTTGGACGAACAAGTGTGACATACGATATTAGTTTAACTGATGGAGGCGCAAGTCTTAAGTGTCTACGTAAAAAACCCAAAGTGAAATTTGTGGAGTTGGCTATGTTAGTCACGAGGGCTGACCAGGAAATCTTACTTGAAAATGTGACACCAAGATATTCGCATGATTCAGCGGGTGAGACTGCAGTGCCGGAAATGGAGGCTTTACCTTGTCTGTTGAAACGTGCAAGTTACCAGTCGGTGTTCGAATGCATGACGTTTTTTTTCGGAAGAGTCATATGATGGTACAATGGTGGTACGATTTCTCTTAGGTCTCGTTTGGAAAATAGGTGTACTGCGGGAAGACTTCGCGTAACTGTGATGGGTGAGTTGAAAAGCCTTCCGCTGATGAAGTATGGACAGGTCTTCATAGTGTTTTTTCATAGTATTCTTTTATAGTATTTTAGTATGATGCAGCGGTAGCGTGGAGCTCGAAGAGGTCGAACCAGTCTTGTACTGGTCCATCGTCCGCTGCTCCGGTGTACTTGGGAATGGGAAGGTCAGTAGATGGTTCTGTCATGATGCCGGTAACTGCATGCGACGGAGATCACCTCTTCGGTGGTCGATATTCAGTTGAGGCGTGCTGCCCGTGGCTTTGTGAATAATGTGAGGTTGATGGGCATTGGCCAGGTCTTCATACTGTCGACTCGTGTGACGCTACGATGAGTGGGTGACGTGGCCTGGCTCATACGCCATGTTTATTCCATTCTCACATATTCCTTCTCGGCTTCTACTTCTAACTCCTAACCATCGCTACTTTCTGACGCTATCTCTTTCTCTCTCTCTCTCTCTCTATATATATATATATATATATATAGATATTGCCACGAACGAAATAACAGACAGCCACGAATCGGCGCCTTGTTCACTTCCAGACCAGGAAGCAATGTTCTCTTCATTCTCTACTTCCAAGCGATTTTAACGCTACAGTTATGGCTCGTACTCATTACCTGTGACATTATTCCCTCTCCTCGAAAAGCATCATCTCGATGCTAGTGATGGCCGTCGCAAAAATGAAAAAAAAGAAGCTACCATGAAATCTAACAACTGCGTCGTAAGGCAAAAAATGGGCTGGTATCATGGAAGTACTCAATAAAGAAAGAAGTTAGGACACAAGACAATCAGAAAGAAACAAAGGTTACGAAAATAGTCATTTCAGGGTAAGTCACTCCACGTTCGATTGCTGACGCGAGAAATATGGCTTGAGTCTTGACACATGCACCACACCACTTGGTGGAAACCGATGGGAATGCCTTGAGGTGCCCTCATGGAGAACGTCGTAAGTAACGTCACTGAGTAGGCGTAGAAGTTTGTACAGGCCGAATTAGCGCCGCAGCTACTTTTCAGAGCGACCATGCGGTCGAATGGGGGTCCACACCCAAACTTTATTGCCTGGTTTGAAGGTAACCTCTCGGTGTGCAAGGTTTTAGCGGCGTGCGTCGGCAGTTTGGTGAGCCTGAATACGGCATCGGGCCTCCGAGGCGCATTGAGCGAACAAGGCAGCGTCAGCGTTGAACAAGCCTAGGTTGTTGGGAAGGAGCATTGCGTCGATCATTGTAGTGACCTCTCGACCATGAACTAATGGGTATGGTTTGAAACCTGTGCTCTCTTGGACTGCTGTATTGTAAGCGAAAGGTACGTAAGAGAGTATATCCTCCCAGTTCTAATCTTAAACGGCTACATACATGACAGCATATTTGCAATGGTCTTGTTCAACCGTTCAGTGAGTCCGTTTGTTTGGGGCTGATAACCCGTGGTTTTCCGATGTTCTGCACCACTTCGTCTCGGCATTTTTTGAAGCATCTCTGTGGTGAAAGCTGTCCCATGATCAGTAATTAACACAGCTGCCGCTCCGTGACGACGTACAATGCTGGTGACGAAAAACTGGAAGATTTCGACTGCAGTAGCTTTGGGCAGGGCCTTTGCTTCGCTGTAACGCGTTAATAATTGGTGGCAATCACAATGCACCGGTTTCCATACGAAGACGTGGGAAACGATCCGAGACAGTCAATGCCGCTTTGATGGAATGGTGTTTTCGGCGTGTCGATATGCTGTAGTAGTCCTGCTGGTCAGGTAGGTGGAGTCTTACGGCGTTGGCAGTCGCGGCATGTGCGGACGTACTGCTTGACTGTCTTCGCGAGGCGTGGCCAGTAGTATGAGTGGTGAATTTATTCCAAAGTGCGCGTGTAGCAAAAGTATCCGGATGATGGTTCATCGTGACAAGCATGTAAAATATCGTCCCAAAGCGAGTTCGGTGCAAACAGTAGGTAAGTAGCCTTGGTAGGGTCGA
This sequence comes from Rhipicephalus annulatus, assembly GCA_013436015.1. Classification (NCBI taxonomy): domain Eukaryota; kingdom Metazoa; phylum Arthropoda; class Arachnida; order Ixodida; family Ixodidae; genus Rhipicephalus; species Rhipicephalus annulatus. Next base: position 74,590 of record WOVY01006496.1, read on the forward strand.
AGTTTTTTTTATAGAGAACTCCATCCCTGATGCAGAACGAGGCCAGCGAACGTGCAAAGTTTCGAGGAAGATTGCTTTTTCGGCTTTCGAGGTAGGTAATGAGCGGGCTTAGCTCCATGTCGTCGCATTGTGGTTAAGCCAGGTCGGTTGCTGATACAGAGGAAAGGAATGTATCGTCCTCTTCAACGTCCGCGTTCGTACTTCTAATTGGCGCGCGTGAGAGACAGTTAGCATCGGTTGTGTTTGCGTCCTGACTTATGAATGACTGTACAGTCAAATTCTTGCAGCTAAAGGCTCCACTGTGCTAGATGACCGAGAGGATCTTTGAGGTTCGCGTGCCAGCATAAAGAATGGTGGTCGCTAACTACCCTGAATGGCCAACCGTACACATAAGGCCGAAACATTGTTATATCCCAAACAACGGCCAATCATTCTTTTTCTGTTGCAGAGTAGTTTTTTCTCTGCAGATGATAGTGTTCAGCTTGCATGGGCAATCACGCGCTCTACGCCACTTTGCCATTGAACCAATACAGCTCCAAGTCCTACGTTGCTAGCATCCGTGTGTAGCTCTGTGGCAGCGTTGTTGGCGAAGTCACCGAATACAGGTGGGGCTTGTAGATGGTTTCGTAGCGTGTAAAATGCGGTGATGCTGATCCCGACCCCATACAAATAGTATACCGTCTTTTGAAAGTTCATTTAGTGGTTCAGCTTCATTTAGTGACAGGAAATGCGGCAACAGCTTTCGTTTTTTCGGGGTCTGGGTGTATACCGGCGTGGCTAACAACGTGACCAAGAAACTTCAGTTCCTCGAAAGCAAAAAGGCTTTTCTCAGGTTTGAGAGAAAGTACAGCTGTTCGAATTGCCTGAAGAACTGTCTGTAAGCGCTGGGCGTGCTGCTCAAACATGTCTGAGAAGACGACCACATCGTCAAGGTAGACAAGACACGATTGTCATTTTAGCCCAGAAAGAACCGTGTCCATCACTTTTTGAAAAGTAGCTGGCGCCGAGCATAGGCCTAAGGGAAGGACCTTGACCTCGTAGAATCCATCAGGAGTAATGAAGGCGGTCTTTTCGCGGTCGCGCTCATCAACAGAAATTTGCCAATAGCCGCTGCGCAGATCCAAGGAAGAAAAGTAACGAGCATTGCGAATGCGGTCCAGCGAGTCATTTATTCATGGTAAAGCACACGCTTTTTCTTCGCGATCTTGCTCAACTTTCGGTAGTCGACGCAAAATCGCAGTGTACCGTCATTTTTCTTTGCTAACACAATGGAGACGCTAAGACTGGTCAATGGCTTGATGACATCGTGCTTGAGCATCTGCTGAACCTGTCGGCGTATAGCGTCTTGTTCTTTTGTGAGAATCTGTAGGCGTTCTGTCGAATGGGTTTCTCGGTAGGCTCGGTGATGATACGATGCTTGGCAAGCGGTGTTCGGTTCACTTTTGAAGTCGGTAGCGAAGCAGTCCCAAAATGAGTCGAGTAGCTTTAAAAGACGTTCCCGTTGTGCGGACGGTAGTCCCTGGTTTACGTCGAGAGTGCTTTCGAATGTAATGGCAGAATTTTTGTACGACGAAAGGGCAGATAATGTGAAGGACCAGGGACGTCAGCAATATTCTCAAGGTATGCGATCGCAGTGTTGCTTGGTAAGATGGCCATACTCCTCGCTGAAATTTGTATAATGGGCAAGCCTGCTTCCCGCTGGGCTGAACAATATCTCGGGCAACGCATATAAGTTGTGCAAATAGTAGGGACAAATGTTCTTCAGCAATTACAGCATCGGGGTCGTCTTGGTAACATTTCAACGCTGATAAAGAGGCTTGCTGTGGGTGGCAGAGTAACAGATTCGGAGGATACACGTAGGTCATTCTTTGATAAGTGGGTGTTTTCAGGTTCAGAATGAAACGGGTCCTCGAACAACACCTGAAAGTCTCATAGGTCAATAACTGCGCCGTGTTCGCGAAGAAAGTCTAGTCTCAAAATGAGTGGACGCCAGCACAGAGGCAATACGAGGAACGACCCTGTGAACGTCGAAGCATGGACTCGAACACGGGCTTGTGTACATTCCAGTCGGCGTTACGAGGTGGCCCCCTGCCGTGTGCAACGAGGGTCCTTGCCAAGGGGTAGTTACCTTTCCCAGTTGGGATGCCAGGGCGGCTGCTCATAACCGAATAATCGGCGCCGGGTATGTAGACGAGGGCAGTGACGACGTGATCATCGACGTGTATGGTGATGCCGGGAGAAACAGTCTTAAGACTTTCGGAAACGACTGAAAAATCAGAACGGTCTTCATCGGGTCTTTGAGTCGAGGGAAGCTCTTTGACAGCTCGTTGGAAACGCAGCTTCAGCCCCAGGAGACGCGGGTTTCTAGTTTTCCCTATGGGGACTCGGGGACCGGCCTCTGAAAGGAGCATAAGATGACGAGGGAGTGCTAGGTGACGTGGGGCGGTGAGGTGATGGTAATCATAATTGGAGCGTTGACCAAGGCGAGGAGCTTGCTGGGCCGTAAGGTACGCTTCCATGTCGTGGGGACGTTCACCGTAACGCGGGGTACCGAGCAATAAGGTGAAAGCCACTGAGACCGGAGTGGTCGGTACTGGCAATTGCGGCAGATGTGACCCGCTTCGCCACATTAGTAGCAGAGTTTATGGTTATCTGACGTACGCCACACGCTGGCCTTTGTGGCATTCTGTCGCGATCCAGACGGATAATAAGTGGGTGAACTTGAAAATCTTGAGGCGGGTGGTGTAGCCGAATAGGTGTCCTGGAATCGATGGCTACCCTGATGCATTGTCCCACGTATTGAGATCAAGAGCATGTGGTGGGCCTGAGATCGCAGGGCCACCGCATGATTCAGATCAGAGCTTCAGGCCTTGTTGGCGCGAGTGCATGGGGTGACCACCTGTCAGATCTCATTTTCGGATTAGGTCTGCGAGAGCATTTACGGTTTGATTGGGGTCTCGCTGCTTGGAGTTGGCTCAGCTCGTCTCGCACGACACTTCTTATGACCTGTGCGAGAGCATGCCTCTCGCTGACAGCCACGATAGAGCATGCAGCAGTGGTGACGTCGTGCCGTTCTTACTGCGACGACAGATGCTGGATAGTACGCTCCATTGTGGTTGCCTCATTTACGAATTGAGCCACAGTCGTCGGTGGATTGCGCACGAGTCCGGCGAAGAGTTGCTCTTTTACAGCACGCATTATATGCCGCACCTTTTTTTCCTCAGACATTGCAGGGTCGGCACGCTTGAAGAGTCGAAGCATGTCCTCGACAATCATCGAAACTCTCTCGTTAGGTTGTTGGCTCCGAGACGAGATGGCCTGCTCCGCTCTCTCTTTCCTTTCAGCGCTGCGGTATGCATCGCGACACTGTCGGCTGAACTCTTGCCGCGTCGCAAAGGAAACTCACGTGATTCTCATACCACGTATTGGCAGAGTCTTCAAACCCAAAGTAAGCTCTCCGCAGCTTGCCAGCTTCATCCTATTTGTTGATGTGGGAACTCGATCGAAGTGGTCAAGCCAGTCATCAACACCCTCATAAATGTGTCCATGAAATGAGCGTGGTGCTTGCGGTGCATAAAAAGCATGAGGGAGAAAAGAATAGGCCTCGTTGGTCTGACTCCCCTGATTGGTAGTCGAGGTGTTGCGATCTCGTCTTGAGAGAGAGGACCGTATTCGGGAGATAGTCCTCGCAGGCGGCGACTGCTTCTTGCCGTGGGAGCTGTAGCTGTCTTCAAGTAGCTCGGTGTGTCGGCTGAAAACCTGGAGCCGAGGCGCATTGACCCAGCACCTCCACCATTCCACGAATCGACGTCTAGCTCACTACCAGACCCGGAAGCAATGTTCTCTTTATTCTCTGATTCCAGGCGATTTCACGCTGCAGTTATGGCTTATACCCATTACCTGTGACTATATATATATATATATATATATATATATATATATATATATATATATATATATATATATATATATATATATATATTTGCTACGCTGCTTTTAGACGCGCCGCATGAGCCTGATTTGTGCCATGCATGAAACTCCGCACACCTTTCCCGTGCTCCTTTAAAGTTGTTCTCGTGGATTTTCAGAGCAGTATTGTGTTTTCCTTTCTTCCCTTGCGCAGAAGAACGTAAGTATGACGCATGATCTCCATCGCAGTTCACGAAGCGTGGCGTTCTAATACAGATGTCCTTGGACATGGCCTTGGCATTTCCATTTCGCGGAGGGTAGGTCAGCCACGGCAGCTCCGAGAGCCGTGGGCGAATGGTTGACATGGATAGATGGAAAGAAGTTCATTGACATCGTCTACATTGAAAGCATCGGTAGGGGTTTGGAATGTGTCGTCCAACCGGTGTGTTTGTGACGCTCTTTTTTCAGCTACGGGGCAATTGACTGGTGTGAAAGGTTCGTATTGAATGTTACTCGGGGATTTCATGGTTGTTTCTTCTGATTAGAATAGGCTTTACGTTTGTGACGGGTTGCTCTTTCCGCCTTTCCATGAGTTTGGTGTGAGATAGGCCTCGGTAATCCGCATCCGTTGTGACTCCATATGCGAAGTTAGTGGATCGATTGCATTGTTATAGTTACAGAAATATTGCCAGAAGTAGTAACTTTGTTCTTTTATCAAACTGTTCCTTCTCAAGGGAGGTTCTTCCCGGGCAATTTTTCGACAGACGCAAGAACTGGCCCCCCTTTTTTGACCTTGCCGTCTAAACATCCTTTATTTTGACTGTATGGGATCAAGATGGTATGAATGGGACACGGTTCAAACTGTGTTGTCAGGTTTGTCACTCTAGACAGCGTTAAAGAGAGGGAATTTTTTTAAGGACGGCCCCGAAAATGTAAATTCATTGTGACGAAACTTGCTTCACAGTGGTACGGACCGTGAAGTACTGGGAATGCTCGAAGCATACTGTTTAAAATTTGACCAGGCAGCCGTCGCGGCCACTGACCACGGAGAGTTTGATGTTTTACAAGAAATAACTTGCGAAATGCAAGGACACAGAAAGCTGACCTGACCCAGCACCACTCATTACATGGTGGGGTGGAAGCATTACGTTATTTGTTGGGTGAATCTTTTCAGGAAACTTAACTTTACGTAGTACCTAATATTCCATTGGTTTACTACCAGTCCAGAGCACAGAGCATGGTACAACAAACCTCCACCTTCAATCCTACAGAAACGTAACAGTTAAAGATTATTTCAGTTTCCCAGCGCGAAAGTCTCAAAATCCTCTTGACCTGTCCCTAAACTCACGCGTGTTAGAATTTGCTCGCAAAGTGCATGTGAGAATCGTCATGACAAGTGCAAACCACAGCAGACGCCTCCATAAGCTATCAGCACTATACGAGCTCTTGACGTGAACTCTGCCTCATTTCTCGGAGCGTTTTGCTTCAGCATTGAAGGCAAATTGTATTGCATGAGCTTGCCTGCTTATGTTTGAATAACCCGAGTGTGCAAGACCAGCCGGCAGCGTTCATTAACTTTCGCATAGTGAGCACACACGCGCAGAGCGGCAGCCCCGCAAGGACGTCGCATTTTAGAGGTCGCCACTCTAAGATCTCGATGCGAATGCACTTCTCAGCTTCATTATCTACTGGTTTTTTTCAGCATTATATACAGCGCATGAGTATTGCGAGGTCTTTTTATATTTGTGCTGTAGGGAAGGGCAGACCCTGGCCATGGCTTTGGTAGTCCTCAAACATGAGGCTCGTGCATTATATTCTTGTGAGCGTATATATGCACGGGGGTATCGAAATTTTCCAGGCCACGTTGCCATAAGAATACATGAGATAGTGGCCTGGGAACTTTTAACCCCACCCCACCTCTACAAGTGTGGGTGTGGACTCACATTGCGCACTGTGTGTAGTAGGTATAAATGTCACAATAAGGGAGTTTTGATGTGGCGAAACGGGCGTGGGGGTTTCTGCGTAGTACGACACGTTTGTGCACCCTGCCACGTTGATAACCTAGTTTGGCCGCTCCTCACTCTGTGTGAATAGTTTTTATGTGGGTGCTGACAGTGGCGTTTCATTTGCTCACAGCTAAAGTGTGGTTACATTACTTAGCCAGGGTCGAAGGACGTACTCCTCCGGTGGTTTCAGATAACTCATAATGGGTCCTTTAATCTGCCAACGACCTTGAAGCCAAGGTGCGCTTTTTGGTGGCTTCGTTGGCATCCCGGCACAGGTAATGAAACGTCTGCTGAACGACTGTCGTCGTAATCAAAGAAGAAAAGGAAATGTTTTACAGAAGCTATATACGTGCTAGTGTTTTTAACGACCAACACCACGTCAAGATTAATGTAATTGTTGAACCACCTTTCGGTTGTTTATAGGACAAGTGACAAGGACGAGATCAAGGTAAAGGCAACCGAGGCTGGGTTGCGTTCATTATCGTGAAAAACCCCATGATTTCAAATAAATTCCCGTGAAAGCATCGTACAGGGAAGTCGCCTTCTTTGTATTTGTAAAAATATTCAAGTGTTACTTACGATATGGAGGAAATTGAGAGGGTGGTGGTCGTTGTTGTTGTGGTTGTTGTCGTGGTTGTTGTGGCGCCTGTGGCGGAGGTATTCTTATCGGGGGTGGTGTCGGCCTCCGAGTTGTATGAACAGTTCTGCGTGTCGTCATAGGGGTCGTCTTGCAGGGGCCAGGCTTTGGGATATCCCCAAACGAGTACCCAACAATCTTGCAACGTGCATAGCAATAGTACACATGCAATGAAAATGCCCAGAGAGCTTGAGCAAGAAAACTTCATGATAGCTCAATATAACGAACGTGTGAACTCCTTATTAGGCAGATAGGGCTGCTTTTATTTCAGTTTCGTAACAATAGATGTAGGTGAACGCCCTTTTTTGCCTTTAGAAGTGCCAGGTTCATTGTAAGAATGGGGTGCTTTGTGTGCCTTTAAAAGGGTATCTCCCCACCCCGCGTTCAAAGACGATGAGAGTGCTTTCCTAGTTCTTGTCGTTATACCTACAAGTAACATCTCCTTCTTGCGACTTTCTTCTGAAAAAGCCACGTACACTCAGTGTTTAGCCTATTAACGCTTCACACTTGCGGGCTCGATTTTATACATATATGCAGCCGAAACACAAACCGAAGTGAATTCATTTTATCGGGCCTCACAGCTATGCGAGACAAGGAAGAACAAAGAGGTGGCTTCGTGAAGAAGCAGTGGAGGGGTGCTGTGCACGATGGCTCGAGTTTGTCGAAACTCGAGATCTTCCTGAGCTCTGGCGACACCCTCTTTTGAAGAAGCCAAATATACGAAAATGTTGAATCCACCCCTGAGCGCGCGCTGCGTTCCAGGGGCATTGATGGAAAATGGCATCACGTCTAAAACGGCTGACAATTTCTGGCAGTGTTTTCAAACTAGATACAACTCCTTTCATTTCTTTCGCATTCCGTTTAGTGCAAAAGTGCTCCCATGCAAATAAAAGTGTCTCAAACTTTTGCAGATAATGTTTTCTAAAGGCACATCCAGGATGTTTAAAATTGTTTTCAAGCTTCAAATGTCTCCACTAAGTACCGTTTTGAATAATCAGCACAGTGGCATCTGATATTATATCTCGCTGAGGGCCTTACAACATTGTTATTGAACTAAACGCGAGGCCACGTGTATGATCATGTTAATCGACCTGCACATGCATATTCTAGCGCGTTGCTTGGCCAGCGCGCGTCTTCTTCGCCGTCTGCTAGCTCACCGACCATTTGCGTCTGACTGATTAGCTAACAGGATAGGCGGTATACATGGCAAGCTACGTTAGGATATGTTATGACGAAGCTAATTAAGCCATGTCATGCTAAGTCCGACCTAATTCATGCCATTTTATTCACTCTTTTAATGAAACCATGTGAATCTAAGCAGCCATTTAGACCATGGTAATTCACTTGACTGTAATTATCAACACAAGTCATGCTAATCGGATCTAGCGAATTTGGTGCTATACAATTGTACTGATTAGGATTATTTTGATTAGCTGCATCTAATCATGTCTCTGACAGTTCGAACCAGAATTATATTGCTGTTTTAACTGAAATTCCACCAATCGAAACAAATCTGTTAAATATTATACTAATTCAGCCCTATCCAGTTAGCCTGATCAAAATACGTTTGAGCTGATGCAGTGTTCACTATGAAGCAAACCGAGCAGACTGAGTAGACAGAGTTAGAAAGCTTGAAAAGCAGGCTGCTCTATGACCACAGTCTTGCACAAGTAGGGTAGGCTGACCAAATTAAATTAGAAGCGGAGCAGCTTTTTGACTAGGTTGTGAAACGATGTCGCTTGTGTCCGCATGAACCCCCTCACCGCAGTTGTTGGAGCGGTCTCAAGTAGGTCAAGTCACAGCTGTGCGTCGACGTCACTCTCTCCCTCTCGCACCCGCATCTGCTACCGGCTCCATCTCCACCTCCCGCTGTGCTCGACGGCACGCCGAGTAGAAACACAGGAGGGAGCATTACGTCATACACGCAGCCTTGGCAAGCCAACCCGTTTGAAGCCATCAAAGTTGGCCCTTTTTCAGTGACATCACGCAATAAACGAGGCTTGCCGAGATGTTCTTGATTGGTTCTCCGTAGTTTTTAGTGAGAAACCAGCAGTTTGGCTGCTTCACGGAGCACCCAGCTGATTCGTACGATGCTCGGTGTTCCCGCCTGCACTTCTGATCGTGGTCCTGTTACGTTTTTCTGAGTGCTTGTTCCGCTGTTCATCATGTAAGCGGGAAGATTAGGTAAGCCGTGAAAGGATACCGAACCAACGTTAGACACACACTTCAGTCGAATCAGCGAGAGCATTGTGAGCATAGAACACAGGTATTCCTCACACTATTATGAAGTATATTATTATGATGTATGCTTCCCGGTAGTGTATGTTCGTCCGGCTGCCGGCATAATTGCGCGTGTGGAACTTGGCCGGCAGTGTCTTGTCATTAGCTGGCTGCAGTCACATCGCTAATGCCGACTTCGTGTAGCGAAACGCGCTTTGCTGGCAGAGACATCTGTTAGTTTCTTTTTGTGAGCGACCGTCCAGTTAACAATGCCAGTAGCTTCCATGGTTTCAGCTATTTGCCGGTAGTTTGATTTATTTACGGGATAACTAGTACACTGTATCATAACCACCACCGAAAGCATAATGCCGTGACGACACAAGGCGATCATAACGGCTGTTTGCTTCCGCGAGCGGCCGGCCGCAGTTTCCAAGGGGACAATTATTTGCCGGTATAGTTGAAGTTATTCACGCCATATCCTGCTTTGGAAACATCAAGACTACTACAAACCAGCAGTGGTTTGCCCGGCAGTTCATTTTTGCGAGTGGCCGGTTGTCATAAAAACGCCGGGATTTTGCGCGGGGACATTTATAGTAGTCACAGCATGTTTCCAAAGCAGGCTATGGCGTGATTAACTAAAACTATGCCAAATAATAACTCTCCCCGCGCAAATTGCCGGCAAAGTCTTCGCTTTGTGGTGGCCACCCAAGCGTGAAACCAAATTGTGAGTCTAACTGCTACTGACGGGCAAATCGCTGTACGGGTTTGCACTTCAAGGGCACTCGCGTAAAGAAGTGCCAGTAAAGCGTGTTTTGTTATATGAAGCCGCAGAAATAGCCCTACCTGCAACAAGGCACTGCCATGTAGTATCACTTGCTTTTCAACTTCTCGCAATAATCTTACGCCGCATTCTAGGAAAGTGTCTACATAAAATCATTGACAGCGCAAACACTTTTAGACTCGAAGAAACACTGCGATTTGATCCCAAAGCCCAGGGGTCGGCTTCACAAAGCTCACTCACGAAAAAATGTTTGCGCCAGAGAAATTTAGTTGCGTGAGTCGATTAACGAAACGAAAGAAAAAAACTTTGTAAGAGGCCATTGTTGTCACATCGGCCGCTGCAATAAAGCGTGCTGTGGCTGCCCGGAACATGTCAGCGATGCTAATGCAGTTGCTATATTTGCTTACGTGACCAAAACCTGCTCGTAGGTGAATTCAGGAAGAAAATTTTTGCACAAAAATGACATGGCTAAGAAAAACTTCTAAGAGTGATTCGGGCCACTCTTAAGAACAATAACGCTACTTAGAACCTGCTGTCGCGGCGGTATACTTTGGTGCCCTGGCTGATTTTGACATAATTCACACCTATTCACGCCCATGCCTGATGACTGCTGGTGCGTTTTTATTTAATTTGACGCTTTTAGTTTCATGTCTTGTTTCCTTGTACGTAGTGTATGATATTGACAACCACCGTCGTCCAATATGTTAGGAGTCGCAGTAATTGAATAAACCTATTGGGCGTCAATAGCGTTAAATTATGAATTTAAATTTGTGTAGTTGGATGAAAACCAATGTGCTACGTTAATGGTCGGTGCATTCGAACGAGGCCCGCCATATGATCAAGCTTATTTGTTATGTTGGGTTGCGCCCCACCGCATTCAATAAAAGTACAATTCGAGATCCTTGCCTCAATGGTACGCTCTCAGTCAGGTGCCGGATAACTAACGGCATATATGCGACGCGCTTCTGCGTACTCACTAAAATCTTGTCTATAGGGAGCGCAGCAGTAAAAATACCAGTGACAGCCACATTGCGCGAAAAGTAACGCATACAGCAAGAAGAGGAGGCGGAAAAACGAAAAAAAAAGGAACCCCCTGCCCCCCCCCCCCCCCCCCATGCTGCCGCGCCAGCTGGCCGCCCGGCGCTGGAATCACGTTCATCGTCGCCTGCAGGGCGTGCCATTAGTGCGTCGCCGCTTCGGCCATAGCAAAAAGAAACAAACCAAAGACAACGAGACGGAGAAAAATCAAACTTTAAGTCAATTGATTGATTGATATATGCGGTTAACGTCCCAAAACCACCATATGAATAAGAGAGATGCCGTAGTGGAGGGCTCCTCAAATTTCGACCACCTGGGGTTCTTTGACGTGGACCCAAATACGAGCACATGGGTCTACAACATTTCCGCCTCCATCAGAAATGCAGCCGCCACAGCCGGGATTCGATCCCGCGACATGCGGGTCAACAGCCGAGTACCTTAACCACTAGACCACCACAGCAGAGCTTGAAATTGAAAATTGATTGGTCGAAGTTTGATTAGTGGTTGCGTAATTTGATGATGAACATCAAGTACAGAAGTCACAGGTCAGGTGCAGAAGTCACCAGGAGAGCGTATGTCACCGACATTTGATCACTGTTTTGAATATTAGTGAAGTTATCATATTCCAGCCTGGATTTGTAACAGTGAACTACGACCAAGACAACCAGTGTACTGCTGTGAAGATAATGTACCAGCAATAATAATCCCCATTTTCTAAAGAGCAACTGCATGCAGTAACAATAAAGATTTTGAGGTTCGTTCTGCAACCATTTATTGACCCCAACTGCACGCGAACGTTCGCGAAAGAGATGTCGAAAAGCATTATTTATTTGAAGGGAGACCGACCCGTTCATCAATAATTTGTGTACGTCATACTTTATTAATTGATTGTTATGTGGAGTTTAACATCCCAAAGCCACCATATAGCTATGAGAGACGCCGTAGCGGAGAGCTCCGGAAATTTCGACAACCTTGAGTTCTTTAACGTGCACCCAAATATGAGCACACCGGCCTACAATATTTACGCTTCCATCGAAAATGCAGCCGCCGCAGCCGAGATTTGATCCCGTGACCGGCGGGTCAGCAGCCGAGTATCTTAGCCACTAGACCATTGCGGTGGGGACACGTCATACTTGAACTTGGCGCGCATTTGGCATTCACTTGAACAGCATTGTGATGCTGAATAAAGGTAAGAGTAACCACTTCCTATAAATAAGATGAGTTAAAGAGTGAAAATGAGTTAAAATCTCTCTATAGAGCAGAATAATGCGCATAAATTCAAATTGCACAAATAATTGATCGTCGAAATGCTAACAAGGCGCTGAAGCCCCCAGCCGGCAGCTCGTGGCAGTTAGCGCATGCGAAATGCAAATGTTAGAATAGGCACGCTAAAAAACCCATGCAACGTTTACGTTCGAAAGCGCATTGCCTTCAAACAGTCGAGGATAGGATGCTCTCACTGACACACGTGTACCTCCCGACACAAATCAGCAAATCAGTGAAATTCCTCACAGCGTACGCACGTGCGAGAAACATGCGCAGATTTCGACAGCCGAACACAGCCTTGTCTGCGATTCGAGGTATAGCGCATCCAGGACGAGACAGAGAAAGAAGAAACACAGAACACATACACGGCGCTAAGTTTCAACAATTGATTGATTGATATGTAGGATTTAACGTCCCAAAACCGACATATGATTATGAGAGACGCCGTAGTGGAGGGCTCCGGAAATTTCGACCACCTGTAACTTTCAACAATTGTTGAAAGTTAGGCGCCGTGTATGTGTTCTGTGTTTTCTTTTCTGTCTCGTCCTGGATGCGCTATACCTCGAACACATGAATAACCAACAAGCCCGCCGTGCAACTTTGTCTGCGAGTTTCGGTGAGCGTAATACCTGTGGTTCACGGGGAAGCACTGAAACGACGCACAAACACACGGTAATCGTTCTTGCGGAACACCGCACAATGTGCACCGAAGTCTGAGCCGAAAGCGCTCACCGTGGTTGTCTCGAGTTCATGAAGCCCTACAGGCTATTCGCTGATCAAATGCATGCATATGGCACAAAAACAGTTAAAGGTTCCACCGACGGTTTGCAGAAAGCCATTTGGTACATATATACCCCCGCAAAAAGCCTCGCCTTCATGCAGTGGTACTGTGGTGCAACATGTAAGACATCTGCTTCATGTGCTTGCAGTCCCGAGTTCTATTCCAGGGCGTCTTGTGCTTTGCATGTTAATCTCGCAGATGCAGGTCATTTTGATACTAATGCTTTTCTGATTACCTGTATACATAAAATCCACCACATTATCGACTAGAGGCCGCTCTGAAAAGCGTAAATAATGCTCTTTTTTCCACCGCCGCATCTGGGCCGCGCCACTTACTGAAATGTCACGCCTAACCGCAGACCATATCTTGCCAGTAAAAAATTTGACTGAAAATCCTGGCTAGTCTTTCTCCCGGCTATTCTGAAGGCCAATTGAAGTCGGGCAGATTTTTCTGAGACACGGCTACGGAGCTTCTTAGAAGTGGCGATAATTTGACTTGATTTACTGCCTGCAGGCGTGTAGTCTAGATAGAATTTAACTAAGAGTGTAGAAATTACCACCAAAGAGCTTAATGGAGGCACATTCCTTGCACGCTATTGGAAATAAAAATGGGCGGGACAGCTCAGTTAGTGGTTCATCAAGCCTATTCTGTGGTTGTGCTCTAGTGTATTTCGATTTTTTCTAACTGGGCAATGGGCACGAGCTCTGAGATGCAGCTATCGATACACCTTATGACAATCTGAGACGGGCGCGTAGTTTGTAAACCAAAGCGTGTTAGGGTTGTGCGTGATTACGCATGGAACTACAAACAAATCAAACATTTTCACCTTTAATGTCCAGAAACGACATGGGCCATTATAATATGGCAAGCAGTCGGGATAAAATGAGCCCAGTAATTTCAATTACACCGCAATAGTGCAAACCTGTAATATTCTGAAGCAAACCTTGGCTGAGATAATCCCTGCGACAGTAACCAGTAGTTTAACATAGAGCACGAATATCATTAGCGAGCCACTGACATGTATTTTATGCGACGCAGCAACCGCTTGACCTAGCAATTATTGCGTTGTAAAGGCGAAACCCCCATCGCATGCTCTCATCGAAGCGAGAACGACGGCTTGGCCGACAGGTGCATCTTGTGATTGGTTGTGAATCAATACCCTCAACATCATCTCACTCCGTGACGCTGCCAAAATAATTCTTTCATCTGTCACGCCCATCGTGTTCGTCATATCACCCCCCTCGCACATAAGAGCAAATTTTGTAACACTGTGCCAAATGCGCATGTATATACTTTCTAATAGCTCTCTTACGTGCTGCGTAGTGGTTGATAACAACATGGCGTCGTAAACAGTGTATCGGTCGGTGCGAATTTTAACAAACGCCTTAAGCTTGAGTTCCTTAAGCATTCGGCTTGATGTATTGTAATTGCCCGCTGCTTTTTCGGTGATATTAGGCGGTGTGAAAACCAGCGGCAGTGTATCGGTGTACGGTGACGCATAGTGAAGCCTGTGCCTCAGTGTATTTATAATTGATATCGGCGCCTGCGTATCAACGACAACTAGCACTAGAAAAGGCTGCAATGTGTGTTTGTGCGCTAGTAACAGTTCATTCGCTTCCCTTTCCAGTCTTCCAGTTGGGTGCTTTTGCGACATTTCAGATTTACAGCGTTTAGGCACGTTACTTGATTGATCCCAAGTTCGTACGAAAAACGTAGGAACTACGCGCTGTGTTCGGTTCCTGCTTCGCAATTGGTTAGCCCGTACGCTTCTATTTCCTTGTGAGCAGTCTAGTGTTTAGGAATCAAACGATGGTCGTAGTGAGCAGTGGGGCCGTGTTGACGTTTCCAAGACTTGTGAAGAGGCTGTGCTTGTGTGACCGAAAATTCGAACCCAGCGTTGATAACTGTTTTTCTTGCGAAGTTGTGGTGGTGGGGCTTGGCGTTTTTGTTTTTTATCTCGTTACTTTTACTTTTTTGTTAACCATAGTCTGAACGTCGTGATGTGACTAACCGAAGATGCGAGATGCTACATTCTGTTGCGCATCATGTTGCTTTGGCTGTTCGCCTAGACTGTTCTTCGGTAAGAACTTAAGAATTCTATGTGCCTTATGTGCCAGCAAGAGCTCTGAACGCGAAGCTTCCCTCTGGCCCCCACAAAGACCAAAGATTTCACCGGTACATTGCTTTGGATAAAGTGTTAGACCGGTACCGACTAACTTCAGGTTATCGAGTTCGTCTGGCCATCATTTTGCACGGCGCACACTAGAGCCTTGACAACAGCGGCTTATGTCCGTTCTTGCACTATATGAATGGACGTGCACGCCTGGCCATCCATTCATTGATCTCATTGGCAGCTTCCAGTCTGCAGATGGCCCCAGAGTGCACGTGATACCTGATGACTCTTACTGCTACTAATTGCTGCCATCGGTTGAGTTGACTTTGCAGAACTAAATATGTTGCTATTCACGTAGTACTATAACGTGTGTAGGTTTTTCAGCCCAGCAGATGTGTGTTTCCTTATGTTAAGTTCAAGCATAAAAAATTCCCTACTACTGATATATACATACATATATTAGGGAAAGGGGGATAATATATCAGAAGTTTTTTGTGATTTGATATAAGCGAGCACTTGTTTAATTATTAAGATGAGCCTGCATATCTACCACGATTGGTAGTTGTAAAGTTAACGAGAATTTATTTTCCAAGAGCTAGGTTGCACTTGAGGAACTCTTGTTATTTTAAAAATTAGTTCTACAGACTATTGCCGCTTTGGTGGCTCCATACTTCACTAGAATATATATATATATATATATATATATATATATATATATATATATATATATATATATATATCTATAATATATATATATAGATATATGTATATATAGGCAGGCATGGTGGTTGAGTGGTCCTAGCGTTGCATATAGTCCAGTAGATCCTCCGTGAGCGGTCACAACGTGGTTTATTTCGACGTTTTGGCCTAGAGTCTGGCCTTCATCAGGAATAAAATACAGTTTGTTGGTGCTCAGCTTTATACAATCTCAAATCAGAGGGCAAGAAAAGAGGAAAAAAGACAGAAAAGAAAAAAAGAAAGGAAAAAAAAGAAAAGAAAGAAAAGAAGAAAAAATAGAAGAGAAAAATAATATACGGTGGACTCCCTCGGGCGCCCCCCTTCCACTCTTCCCTCCACTTCCCCCCTCCACTCTTCCCTCCACTTCCCCCTTCATCTCTCTCCCCTTTCTCCCCTTCACCTTTCTGATGTCAGCGGTCTGTGTATGTTTCCTTTCACTAACGCAGTCCTCCCGATCAGACGGCGCCTCCTGGCACTGGCAGTTCGGTGTGGGGCAAAAAAGAGCTTTTTTAGGAAGTCCTAAGCCTTTAACTACTCGGAGTCCCGTAAACGATTAGTCGTAGAAGGAGGGGTGCCGAATATTGTGGCAGAGGCTGGAAGGCGGGCATTTTAGGAAGTGCTAAGCCTTCAACTACTCCGCGCCCTGTCAGCATTTCGTTGTAAAAAGAGGGGTGCCCCGTATTGCGGTAGAGGCTGGTAAGCGGGTGCAATGCGAATTCCTTGCCCGCTTCTGGAATACGCGTGTAGTGGGGGCCTCCCGGCTGTACACAGGGTTGCTGTTGGGCATGTCGTGCAGGGCACAATTGATTGTGTAGTAAATTAAAACAGAAAACAGACGACAGCTGCACTTAGGAAGAGTAGTTACACTTGGAATTGTTTTGGGTTGTCCAGTGCCCTTCGCAGCTGCAGTGCCGTGAACTCAGTTACTATTTTCAATGTTGCCGTTATTGTTTTCTAATGCTTTAATTGCTGCAACTGTACCAGGATTCTCATTTATTCCTCTATCGCGGGGTGTTGAATCGGTGGATAAGGTATGACTCTCGTTGTTCACGTTCTCGATTTGATTTAAATCCCGTCTCTAAGAGCGTTACTGATAGTTTGTCGAATGCATGGTCGGCAAGATGGAGATGTTTTGATAGAGGTAGACTTGGGGCTGATTTCGCATGGGCTCTGTGATTATTGAAACGAATTCGAAATGGTGTTTCTGTTTGTCCGATGTACTGCATACCACACACGTTGCTTTCGAGTAGGTATACCACATTAGAGGAATCGCATGTTAGGTTTCCTCGTATGTTAATCAAAAACTTGGATTGCGTGCTGGTTGCTTTGTCTGTTTTCTCGCATCGCCTTACATACAAGACATCGTGGCTTTAAACAAGGGCGGCATGAATTATTGGGAGGTGATGTGTTGATTTGGGAGTGGACAAGGGTGTCTTTGAGGTTACGTGGTCGTCGGTAAACGACGCCTGGAGCGGATGGGAATGTGCGTTTCATACGTTCACTTTGTTCCAGAATGTTGTAATGTCGTTTAAGGATTTTGTTTACATTGGGGAAGTTTCTACTGTAAGTCAAGCAGAGGTTTGTTCGTTGTGGGTCTTCTCGTGGTGGTCGCTTCATAAGTAAGTCTTCACGCTTTAGTTTTCTCGCTTTTTGAACAGCGTCATTATTTACATGTGGGGGGTATTCTTGTTTCTCAAGCATAAGTTTATGCTCGAGAAGCTCCAGGTGTCGTTTACCGATGACCACGTAACCTCAAGGACACCCTTGTCTACTCCAAAATTAACACATCACCTCCCAATAATTCATGCCGCCCTTGTTTAAAGCCACGATGTCTTGTATGTAAGGCGATGCGAGAAACAGACAAAGCAACCAGCACGCAATCTAGAGAGAGAGAGAAGGAATGTAGGAAAGGTAGGAAGGTTAACTAGACTATGCGTCCAGTTTGCTACCCTACACATGGGGAGGGGGGAGTAAACGAGAAAGAGAAGGATAGACACATGTCACATCACACACACAATGTCGAGTGTCACAGGCGGTCCCTCAATGAAGTTGTTGACAAGTATCTCAGGAGGGCTCGTGTGGCTTTCTGTGCTGATTGTGCTGCGCGACCAGGCTCCTAAGATCTTTGCTTCATTAATGGCCGGTCATCGAGTCTATTCAAGGCACACTGGAGAGTCCGGCGATCTTCATCAAATTGGGCACAGTGGCACAAGAGATGTTCATAGTCTCTATACAGTTGCAGCTTTCACACATGGATGAATCCGCCATGCCAATGCGATGGCTGAATGACTTAGTAAACGCTACCCCCAGTATACAGCCGGCACAGCATTGTAGCGTCACGTCGAGAAATCTTGGATGGCAGTTGTTTCTGAAGTAATGATTTCAGATTCTTAGGGCGTTGATTGGAGTTAGGTGGAAAATTCCAGTGCGCAAGCGTGGCATTATGCGCGATGTGACGAAGTTTTCTAGCTGCGTCTACTCTTGACAAGGGTATTAACAGTGTGGGCGCTCCATCGTGGGCACATCGGGCAGCGTCGTCGGCGAGGTGGTTACCACTGATGCCACAGTGGCCCGGCAACCATTGTAAAACAATGTCGTGTCCTTGATCAGCAGCGCGATGACAACTTTCATTAATACGATGCACCATCTTGTGGTAGTTTCCACGTCGTAGACTTCGCACGCATTGAAGGGCTGCCTTGGAGTCACAGAAAATGGCCCATCTATTCGGGACATCTTGCGTAACAAACTCTACGTCAGCTCGAACAGCGGCGAGCTCGGATCCCGTAGATGTCGTGACGTGTGATGTCTTGAATTTGATGGTGATTGATCGAGATGGTATGACAAAGGCACCTGTCGAACTTCCCGAGACCGAACCGTCCGTGTAAACATGAATTCGGTTAGCATATGACAAATGCAAAAGGTCCAGTGAGATCTGCTTGAGGGCTGCAGATGACAGGCTTGCCTTTTTAGATATCCCCGGCACTTCAAGGTGCACAGTCAGTCTTTTCATGCACCACTCTGGAGATAGTGGTATGGTTGCGGGCGAGAATCTCCACGAGATGGAATTCTGGTTAGCCGCAACAACTTTGGAAAACGCTGCCTTTGGTCTTTCTAGTAGCAGGCTAGCAAGGTGGTCGTTAGGCACTCTCGATATGTGTCCGCAGTGTGTCAACAGTTATATATGTCGTGATTGGATGGTCTTTAGCGATACCAATTGTTGCTAATGTATTAGCGCACCGAGGTAGCCCCAAGCATGTGCGAAGGACATGGCCTTGAATGATTTGCAGGACACTGATGTTAGTTTTTCCGGCGTTGGAAAGCACGGGCGTACTATACCGCAAATATCCCAAGAAGAGCGCTCTGTACAGCTGAAGCATAGATGACACTGATGTGCCCCACGTTTTACCAGCGAGAAATCTCATCACGTGTGTGATAGAGCTGAGCCTCTTCTTCAAGTGCGAGATGTGAGCACTCCACGAGAGATCTCTGTCGATAATGACACCCAGGAATCGATGACGTCTCATATACGAAAGGTTCACGTTGTCAATAGAAACAGGATAACAGAACATGGGCTTGCGGGTAAAAGGAACTAAGGCGCACTTTTCAGTGGAAATTGTGAGGCCTCGAGCATGGAGGTACGTCGACGTTATTCTCGCTGCTTTTTGGAGCCGTGCGCGTACCTGGAGTCGTGTCACTGCTGAAGCCCAGATACATATATCATCAGCGTATGTAGATATATTGACTGATCGAGGTAGGCTTTGTACAAGGCCAATGATCGTGAGGTTAAACAGCGTAGGGCTGAGAACTCTGCCTTGTGGAACGCAAACGAGTGGTGTAATGATCAACGGTGCAGCCTTCCGCAGTGAGCACGAAGAAGGATCTCCTCTGCAGGTAGCTCCGAATCCATCGAAACATTTCTCCACCGATTGCAATGTTCGCCAAGGCATCTAGGGTGGCATCGTGCGTTACGTTGTCGTATGCACCTTTCACATCTAGGAACATTGCAACCGAGATCAGCTTGAGGTATTTTTGTTGTTGCACAGAGGTAACGAGGTCGATGACATTATAAATACAAGAGCGGCCTCTTCGAAAACCAGCCATGGCCTCTGGGTATATATTATAGCGTTCAATGTACCATTCGAGGCGTGTCAGAACCATTCTTTTCATTATTTTCCCTACGCAGCTGGATAGCGCAATGGGTCGATATGATGCCAGATCAAGCGGCGACTTTCCAGGTTTGAAAATTGGTACCAAGCGGCTGGACATCCACCTTTCTGGAACGATGCCATTGTTCCATGACTGGTTGTAGCATTTTAGTAGCTGGTCTCGGCCGCGTCTTCCAAGATGGCATAAAGCAGCGTATGTAATACCGTCCGGCCCAGGTGATGATGAACGTCTGCAGGTGGCTAGAGCTGCATCCAGTTCCTCGAGTGAGAAAAGCATATTCATTTCAGAAACTCGTGCTACAGGAAAATCCCCGAGAACTTCGTCACTCATGGTAACCACATTGCCCGCAATCCTTACGCAGAAATCTTCAGCAACGTCAACATGCAGGCGGCCTTGATGGAGAGCCAATGTGCTGAATGGACGTTGTGGTGGAGTCGAGCCAAGGCCACGTACCGTCCTCCATATATGGGACATAGGCTTGCGAGGATCGAGTGATTCACAAAATTTCTTCCACTGTTGGTCCTCCAGCTTGTCCATTCGACGTTGGATTTTCTTTTGTACACTTCGAGCGTCTCTGAGGTCATGAATCGAATTAGTGCGCCTGTACCTCCTGTGCGCCCGCCTACAAATTGTTCGTAGTCGTTCAAGTTATATATCAAATTCTGTAGGCTTTGATGTGTATTTAAAGGCGCACGTAACATCTTCCATCACATTTTTCATTACCTCCTCGAGGCCGCACGCGATATCATCGCATGCCTCATCCACCTTTGCCTTGTACATTGTCCAAATAACTCTTCTGTTAGTCGATGAGGAGGAAGTTACAAAACCTGTGACCTTCAGATACGTTGGAATATGATCACTGCCGTGAGTCTCAATATCAGTGAACCATCGCACTTGTTGGGTGAATTGCCGTGACACCAATGCAAGATCCAAGCAACTGCTATATCTCGAACCACGCAAATACGTGTGACTGCCGTCATTCATAGCGTTAAGTTCGTGGCGTGAGGCGAATTCAGCAAATTTCCGGCCTCTGGAATCAATCTTAGTGTTTCCCCAAAGCAAGTGATGAGCATTGAAATCACCAATAACAATCCAAGGTCCAGGTGTAGCGGTCAAGATGTCATGTAGTCTTTCACTATCGAACTGACCAGATGGTGAGATGAGCACACAATCTAAGTTTTCGATTAACATACAATGAAACCTAACATGCGATTCCTCTAATGCGGTATACCTACTCGAATGCAACGTGTGTGGTATGCTGTACATCGGACAAACAGAAACACCATTTAGGATTAGCTTCAATAATCACAGAGCCCATGCGAATTCAGCCCCAAGTCTACCTCTATCAAAACATCTCAATCTTTCCGACCATGCATTCGACAAACTATCAGTAACGCTCTTAGAGACGGGATTTAAATCAAATCGAGAACGTGAACAACGAGAGTCATACCTTATCCACCGATTTAACACCCTCGATAGAGGAATAACTGATAATCCTGGTACACTTGCAGCAATTAAAGCATTACAAAACAATAACGGCAACAATGAAAATAGTAACTGAGTTCACGGCCCTGCAGCTGCGAAGAGACTGAACAACCCAAAACAATTCCAAGTGTAACTACTCTTCCTAAGTGCAGCTGTCGTCTGTTTTCTGTTTTAATGAACTACCCCATCAATTGTGCTATGCATGACATGCCCAACAGCAACACTGTGCACAGCCGGGAGGCCCCCACTACAGACGTAATCCAGAAGCGGGCAAGGAATTCGCTTTGCACCCGCTTACCAGCGTCTACCGCAATACGGGGCACCCCTGTTTTTACGACAAAATGCTGACAGGGTGCGGAGTAGTTGAAGGCTTAGAACTTCCTCTAATGCCCGCTTACCAGCCTCTGCCACAATACGCGGCACCGCTCCTTCTACTACGAATTCTTTACGGGACTCCGAGTAGTTAAAAGCTTAGGGCTTCCTAAAAAAGCTCTTTTTTGCCCCACACCGGAACCGCCAGTGCCAGGAGGCGCCGTCTGATCGGGAAGAATGCGTTAGTGAAAGGAAAAATACACAGACCGCTGACATCGGAAAGGTGAAGGGGAGAAGGGGGAAAGAGATGAAGGGGGAAGTGGAGGAAAGAGTGGAGGGGGAAGTGGAGGGAAGAGTGGAAGGGGGGCGCCTGAGGGGAGTCCACCGTATAATATTTGTCTCTTCTTCTTCTCTTTTTTCTTCTTTTTTCTTTTTTTTCTTTCTTTCTTTTCTTTTCTGTCTTTTTTCCTCTTTCCTTGCCCTCTGATTTGAGATTGTATAACGCTGAGCACCAACAAACTGTATTTTTAATCCTGATGAAGGCCAGACTCTAGGCCGCGAAACGTCGAAATAAACCACGTTGTGACCACTCACGGAGGATTTACTGGACTATATATATATAAATATATATATATATATATATATATATATATATATATATATATATATATATATATATATATATATATATATATATTGCGGTGTGTAAATTATACAGAGAACTTCAGTTCATTTCAAAGTGATTATAGTGGATTATCACTTAGATGAATGGTTAGCTTCGTCAAATAAGTATTAAAAGTGAGTGCTTTTAGTGAGTGTGAATGTATAGTTTTTGACCCTTCACAGATCGCAGAGTTGTTAAGGTCCTGTGATGAATCGGTTGCACGCACTGGTACATCAAGCCTCCTCATGACTTGGACCACCAGTGCAAAAATAGGAAGGACACGTGCTCCCTAAATGTGCAAGTCTATGTCACTGCTGGGACTGTAATCATTCAGTGGACCTGCAAGTGACCTGGCAGCATGCACGGCAGCCTCAACTGGAAGGACTACGATCTTCTTGGGAGCTTCGAGGGCACAAAACTGCCTAACGGCTGGCTGCAAGGTTAGTTTTTCTTTAATACATACGAGTAAGTAAGCACCACTTACAGTGCACAAATTCAAAACCCAAGTTGCTCGCACTAGATACTTGTATAATTATCACACACATAGCTTATTGAAAATTAATAGAACTAAACTACGATATAATTGATAATGCTGAAAGTGGAAAGCCTGCAGCTTAAAAATGAAACTCCAATCATCTGATTCTGAAAGTCTCGTACTCATAAACAAGCCAAAATGCTTGGATTCCACATTGAGCTCTCGATCTTGTGACTCACTCTGTAAACCAAGTGCTCTGGAAGGAAATAGCAAGTGGGTGAAAACTGTCTGGATGTTAACAAATTACTGCAAGATAGGCCTATCGTAGAAGCCTCCGAACATATATGGCAGTAACGGCAACACTTGATGTAGCTTTTTCTCTTTCAATGCTGTGGTATGTTGTGCTTCAGCCGAACTTGTTCAGCACGATCGCACAGTGATATGTTTTTTGTTCAAACTGTGTCTGACCTAAGTATGCATTGTTGATCTCTAAAGATGACGCTCAGTGTGCCTCAAAGCCATGGCTCCTCATCTATCTGTCTGTGGCTAGCCTACTTGAGCAGCTGTGTGATGCAGCCAGCACCCATGCAAGCCAAGTCACGGGGCGCTCCTTTCGCGTTCTGTGCAGGACACAGCATATCCATCTGGCAAGGCGCTGATATAAATAAAAATGGTGAGTGTTGGTGGCACCTGTATGAGCCCGTTGTGTTTGTTGCGTATGATTATTTCCCCACCGAAGTGCATTTTCGAAATGTTTTCTTCGTATAGAATAATAGATGTGAGAACACACACAGTCATAATACACAAACGCTTTGTGTCTTCTAGAATGCCAAATTTTCCTATTTGCTGTATGGTGAGCTGGCTATCTTAGATAGCTTTGAAGTTATGAACAATAGTTATTGTCCTGTTATGCAGTCTAAATTTTGTTCTCTAGGGAACTTACATGGCTTCTCGCACCTTGTGTAAAGTCAAAATAAAAGACAGTTTATGTGCTTAGTATGCCTGGCAGAAAATTCATGCCTTTAAATTTTACACTGTAGTTCCACACTTGTATCCTAATGAAATATATTTTCAGTCTTTACTGTGTGTATGTGTTGAGACTTCCCTTCTTTTTATGATTTCTGAACACTTGTCATTGCCTTCTAGAAAATACATCTGTAAATATGAGCACACATTTACCATCTGCACACTTTTGCTTGTAGCATGGTTGTATTGATGATCTGTATTTTTATAAACTCCAGAAGTAACGAGGAATAAGGTGTTCCGTGGTCATGTAGATTGTTTCACAAACAGAGCTTAGAAGACCAACAAGTAATAGGGACTGCCAGTGACTGTGTTCTCCTGCTCAAACTTCATGACAGCAGAAAGAGCACATTGTGATGTCTGAAGAAGCCCTAACTGTATAGATCGTAACATTCTCTACAGCTGCAGCTTAACTTCGCAGCAGTTCATTATTCAGCAGTTTCTTTTGTGCTTGAGCATTCCAAATTATTTAAATTTTGCAGCGAAGATACCATACTATGACACTAATATAAATGCTGCTGCAGAGCTAGCGGAAAAATTTATTTGAGCACAAGTTTTTAACATGCATATTAATCAATGTGCCTGTGTGTCTCTGCACTTCACTGCCACAAATCACAGCATCTATGGTCAGCAATGGTAATTGTGTTTGCATTCTTTTTAGTGCGAGAAGTAAAGCCATTGATGCGGTAACCTTGTTATTAGTCGCTGTATTTCTTCAGTATGCACTCATTTGTATAGCACCAATGAGGTGATGTGTGTATAAACACTGAGATGTGCTTCTATGTGGATTATTTCGTTTGGATAGAAGAGGTTCATCACTACTAGTATACCTAACACTAGATTTTAGTATTTTTGTAATTTTATCTTAGTGCCTTTGTGTCCTTCAACAGTCTGATTCTCTGTTTCTACTGTGTAAGTGTAACTTTTGTAAAGTAGTATTTGCTCGCACAGATTTGTTCATAATGTATTTGTGTACTATGCAAATATGACTTATCATCTATGAAGCTTTCCTCGTATTAGAAAAAAAGGTATTTTTTAAATTTATATGTAGCTTTAGCTTGCCTTTAATTACCTTTTTTGGTGCCTGTACCATTGTTCAGCCCTACAAGGGTACTGGTAAACACTAATATAAAAGCTGGCGTCTTAGAACTATTTTGTTAGTGGAAGTAACAATGTGTTTAAAACCATTATTCTATTAGCAGATGAGCTGAGAAACTTTTATGGAAATGTATTTACTTTTAATGAACTGCACGAGGTAAATGTTATGTTTTTATTGCGGTTCCTGTTTTGTGCAAATGAAACATATTTAGTTTTTAATGCCATAGTATTAGTTGTGAGTTTACACATGTGTGCTGAGCAACATTGCAGTTGACGCCAGCAGCAAGAAATACGTGCAGTGCACTGGAGCATCACCTCAAATGCTTAGTGTGCAGTCTTTGCCCACCAGTGAAGGGCATTTTTTCAAGCAGACTAACGATAGCTGAATGGGAACTGTGCAGATCAGCAAAATTTGGAGCCTTTTTGAAGGAGTGTTTTTGGGAAATGAAATGGGGTCTATTGCTGTCAATAGAAACACTGTTTGCACCGAGGGGCATAATTGCTTAGAATTGAATTATTAATGTACAGTCTAAAATTACTTTATGCTGTGTCAACGTTTCCTTTCATTTTATTTCTTTTTATTTACCCTCAAGGTCATGTTGAAATATAGAGAGTAGTGGTTACAAGTTTACAAGAAACAAAATGCGGCATGCAAACAACTTATTAAATAAACAAAAACTGCTCACTAAACAATAATAGCTGCGTAAGGACAACGACCTCAATACAATATGAACATAGTACATAAATGCATACCATAATGCTTTGTACACTTTTATAATACACAAAATAGGTAATTCTTGACGGAAAAGAGGATCAGTAGTATTAGTTACTATGTTTTCGGGTGGATGGTTCCAATTTGCGGATGTACGAAGCATGAACAATAAACACACTGCGAGTTAAGTAATGCAATGCCAACCTTATGACGATTGTCATTACGATGAGATATGTACTGAGGATTTAGAATTAGTCATGAAGGGCAGGATGATAGAATATTTTGTGAAAAGTGGCCAGGCGGGATATTTTACGACGGGATGCAAGTGAAGGGAGGCCTAGGTTGGATTTCCTTGAAGTTATACTGGCGTTGTCGAAGTGTCCTACCATGCTTTGTTACTGTGTTGCGAATGAGCCGAGCTATGTAAATAAACAGAGTAATATTGCAGACATGTACCAAACTGTGAAGCACAGCCCTATTTTTGGCATGGTGTTATGAAGTGCTCTCTTCATGCGTTTCATATAAACACTGCTTGAAACTGCGCAGCAGCAGAAGCAACGCATCAAGCTTTTCCAAGTTGGTACGAGGAACACCGAGCTGAGATATAACAGTGCAGGGGGATTGTTGTTTTATAGCCATTACACCTCAGTGCATGTATATATATATATATATATATATATATATATGATATCTAACAGACAGTAATGCCAAGGAATGTACAGGGCAAGTTATTAAACCAATCGAATGTAAATAGAAGAAAGAAAATGAATGAAAAAATAACCAGCCGTGGGCAGGATCGAACCTACGACCTTCGGATAACGCGTTCGATGCTCTAACCACTGAGCTACCAAAGCGGCCTTCCATCCATCCACTTTTTTTGGGTTATGTGAATTTAGAAGTAGGAGTGACAGTCAGCGCCGTCTACAAGCCAAATGGCGAGTGTGAAAACACTCTTATGCGCACGTTTGGCGTCACGTAGCACGTGAACTTATTATGAGCGGCCAGCTGATTATTTGTCCCTCTTATACAACCTAAACACACCTCGTCTGCCAGTACGAGACCCTCGTTCAATGAAATAAGGGAAAGAAGTGGATACCTAAGCATGACTGTCACTCCTACTTCTAAATTCACATATAAACCTAAAAAAGTGGATGAAGGGAAGGCCGCTTTGGTTGCCCAGTGGTTAGAGCATCGAACGCGCTATTCGAATGTCGTATGTTCGATTCCTGCCCACGGCTGGTTATTTTTTCCTCCACTTTTCTTTTTTCTTATTTACATTCCATTGGTTCTAATACCTTCCCCTGTACATTCCTTGGCATTACTGTCTGTTAGATCTCATTATTATTGTGTTAAAACACGGAAAAATGAGCCCTTAGGTATATACTTCTTTCCCCTATATATATATATATATATATATATATATATATATGTATGTGTGTATCATTTATATAAGAACTTGTTTAGTCATTGATGAGTATTTTGTAATAATTTCGCTGAATTTTTTCTTTTTCTTTCTTTCTGAGCCATTATACTACTCAATTTGTTTATTACTGCATAAAATAAATGTAAGCTTCACAAAATAAGTGCATTCGAAGATGATGTTTCATTTGCCAATATACAGTTATGAACGATAAATTCGGTAAAGTGGAACCAACCAGCAAAGATTAATTTAGAGCATAGCTTCTCTACATGACATATCTTGTGCACATTGGGTTGGTAGAATATGTCAATTTCAACATATCCATTTCAATTGGAATAAACAAGATATCACCCGTGCTTGTATATGTGTGTGATATGTATGCATATTGTAACGCCTGTTAGCAATCATTATTAAGGGCGCAAACGTAGTCAAGCTGAATACACAGATTTTGTCCATGCACGTTTCATCCGTACTAGAACTGTGGTAAATCAAAAATGAACTTCAGTTTAAAAATTTCTTGTAGGAACCAAAATCGGAGTTTCTCTCTATGACACAAATCAATTTGCAATTGTTCTGTCCCATTCTGGACAATCGGGGACCCTTTCAGCATAATTCGATTAGCTGCTGTGGTTCTCTTTAACCATTGATAGCCGCATTACAATGGAGCGCGCATTATGACAGGTAGCGAGAGAGAAAACGCAAACTATTTACTCGGTTTTGTGTCTTCTCTGTCTGTTCATGCTCGTTTCCCTTGCTGCATAATGATTCCCACCAGGCTGTAGCAATTAGCTTACGGCATGCCTAGATTTTCTTCAAAACATCCCGGTGACTGACGTTTTGGTTTATTATTCAAACATATAAAATGTAATATATCAGGTGTGATATTGGTTTTTCGGCACTGGGCACTCTTGTGATAACAGAATAGTGAGGCAAAGTACTAACACTGAATTTTGTAATTTACGAAGAAGCACGGCGCAGCGCTTTTGGGACAAAAGGCGAGTAAAAAAAAGTGCGAAAGCCACTGTTTCAAAAAATGACTACCCACTTCCACGCAAAATCTCAGACAGGGCAACTTCTCAAAAAGAAAAAAAATTGCTCACTGACACTGCGAATGAAACCCAGGATTTCCTAGATAGTACATTAACGCTGTAACCGCTCGTGCATTGCTGCAGTGCTTGAGATAGGAGCTTGACCCTGTATCATTTACCCTATTGCTATATATTGCCAATCCTTCAAATGATGCGAAATGCAAAACGTCCATTGAAACTTGGTCGAAAATAGAAAAAAAATAGAATGCGTTTGTCCAAGGTTATTAGAAGGTAGAAACCACCAAATGTGGTTATATAGCCATGCACTATTTATATTGCACATTACTGTCATGATGTTGGGATAGCCGGCTATGACGTAGGCTATCTTTTCATAATTTGTCAAATGTGAATAAAAAAAGTAAATATATTGGCGTATGACAACGCTAATCAAATATCCTGAATTAACTGTCAGTGTCACTTTCACTAAATGAATACTCTGTTTTCATTATCGTTATTTAAGGAAGATTTTGCTCATTAACTCAACTTTTTTATAAGCATTGATTCTCTCATCAGGCATTGATTCTCTCATCAATTTCTGTGTGGCTGTCACTCCCATAAAACGCCTACTCCGCTTTTCGATGCTCTAAATGCATCTAGCGCTGCATTACGGAAACTTTCGCTAACGTTTTCTGGGCCAGAAAATTGTCTTTAATATCCACCACTTTGATTTCAGGCTTTCGTGGAGACGAAACAAGAGTCTCTTTGTTTTTTCATCCTTTTCGCACGTGTGATAACGTCTTTCGACTTCAACCCTCGTATACACGTCCCTTGCTTTGTTTGCTTTCTCAAACGACGCTGGACGAAATATTTGCATCGTGCTTTCTGAAAAAACATTAGCACTGAAACAGCTCCCGACGAGTCTTTCTCATTTTACATAGACACATATCTAAGCGTAAGCCTAAGCATGTTCTCGCATTCCGGCTTTGTCAAAATGCTGCGGTCCATGAAACCTTTGAAATTGAACTCACAATTTCGTTTGATTACTGCTGTTCTATATTTCTGCAGAATTCAACCGCAGACACAAAAGCTGCTTCTTTGTATTGTAATAAGCTTATTGTAAGAAAGGCAACCTTTTACGTCTAGCTACAAAACACCCTTACGTTCACCACTATACAGTGCTCGATTACAACAGATTAGTTGAGTAGCAGTGCAGATTCAATAAATTATAAGGTACCATGTCATGTTAAACAGGGGAAGACATGCAGGATACATTTTCAAACATTGCATACATCAATTTTTGCGTGGTTTCATTGATGTGGTGCACCTGGAGTGTTGTTCACTTCTACTTGGGGCGATAGTGCACGGATTATTGCTCAAGGCCATCAAGCAATTTCTTTTTAGGCTACTGTCAATCATGAAACGCTAGCGCTTAGCTTTGTACCACAGACCCTGGTGCCTATTACAACGCGGCATCGCGTAAACGCTGTAGCAGGCGTCCGTGGAACTAAAACTGAGATGCAGTAAATCATTGGCTATCATCACGTATACGCTTGATGCTAGACGCTTTGCGTGCTACCTTGATACTATCGGCGCACACTTCTTTCTTTCTTTGTCGTTTTATCGGCTATCATACCCTAGCTATCATAATCCCTCAAGATAAGAAAATTTCCGGCTAAGAAAATGCCTACCCAACAGAAAGCTCTGTGATTACGGCCCCAGAAACGTGAGCACAGCGTCCACGGTAGTGCTTCTGTGCTACGAGCAATGAACAAAACGAAACCAAAAGAACTAGGTTCTGGTCACGTGTTGGGCCGGATTGGTGGGCATCAATCGCGTTCTGCAACGCTCCCTCCTGTCTTTTTCCTTCCGCCATGGAAACACTCAGCAAACTTATGTGCGTGTCCGCCGCAGCCATGCAGACGCGGCCTGTCATTGCAAATAACAAGCAAGCTGCGTCCGCCTGGCTGTTGCGGAAGCGTGACTAAATCTGTCTACCCTTTCGGCTCGTTTATCTGCAATGAAACTTATGGCGTCATCTATTGGCAGATTTGGAGTGACCCATGAACTCTGCGCCGGAGCACTTCACTCTGGTGGAGGGCAACAGAAAAGAATCTACCAATGAAACACACATGCTCTCTCTGGAGCAAATGGCAGGGTCAGAATTTAACGCGATGCGCGCGTCTCTCTTCTGGCTTGAGTGGGTTCACTGGGCAGAGCAACACTACGCTAGCAAAACATGAGCTTCAACGCAAGGTGCAACTGACGCGACCGGTGTCCGTAGGCGTACCCAAAGTGGGCACCATTTGAACAAAATTTAAGGCACGCGGCGCTTGCGAATTCCGGTCGAGTCCGCCGTTTTTTTGAGATTTAGGGAATCCGGTTCTGGAGCCTCATTGCCCGTTTCAACCGGGTCAATGCCGTGCGCTTCACTGCTGCTTCGCAACCCATAGGGGTTTCCTTCTGAGAGATGGATCATAATTGTTTGTATTGGAAGAAACGGCTGCTTAGTGTGCACCGCGGGAAATGCTGTACAGTCACACCGGCACCATGTGTGGTCGTGATTATGTAATTAAAAAAAAGAGAAAGTGCCACCCGTTACTCTCTGCCACCCATGCCGACCTGTATGAAGACATTTCAATAGGTCGGCACGGGATAGGGTAATGAGAATAAAATTAATAGGAAAGAATTGGTAGGAGAATAGAAATGAGACTTTGGAGTGATGATGATGATGATAGATTGTTGTGTTGCCCTTGTGATGGGTAGGCAGCTCCCAATTGCCTTGACTAGAAAAAAAAGAGATGAAAGAAAGAAACGAAGGGAGACGTAGAGAAAATAGAGAGAGACAGAGAAAAACAAACTGTGACACACGCACATAAACGCACCCACACACACACACAAAACGAGTTATCACATTCGCAACAGCCAGCCAGTGTCTTCCTTGCAGACCGCCTACAATTGTTTAAGCGTCTACATTGTATGCACGTCGGCACTGTCTGTGCGTTCGGCGCCACTACTGCACCAATCTCTGTTTTTTGACGGGGACTGCTCTGGCCCCCGCTGGGCTGTTCTCCGTATCTCCCCGGGATCCCAGTGCCAGCGGGATGGTGTTGCCCTCTAGGTGACCCGGGCACAAGTCAGCGCAGCGGAGGACGATGTGTTCTGTGGTCTTCTCTTCAGTGCCGCATATTCGGCATATGGCCCGGGCCACGTCTGCAGATGTGTCAAACCTGCGACGGTATGCCAACGTACGCAGCGCTCCTGCACGTGCCTCAAAAAGGAGTTTTACGGACACGCAGCGCGAGCTTTCGACGCAGCTTTGAGTAGTGCAAATCTCGACTCGTTTGCACAGTTTTCTGCGCAATGAGGCGTTACAAACCAACAATTGAGCTAAATATCAGATTTGTTTGCACATTCACACCTGGAAAAAGAGCTACCAGTTTCCCTAGGCTAGTCAGACGCGTCACCGAACTGCCATGAATTGCTTCCTGGTTCACTTGCCAGAACAATAGCAACAACAAGAGCAGACGCAACAGCTCCGCGCGCTCTTTAAAAAAGAAGTCAGAGCATATTCATGAAGTGAATGATGATGATAGGGGCGAAGCGTCTATCCGTTCTTCCGTGTGTCCATCTGTCCGTCAGTTTGTGCTTCCTTCCGTCCGTTCGTTCTTGCCTCCCTCTGTTCGTACGTCCATTCGTGCGTCCATCAGCCAGTCTGTCTGTGCGTTCATTATTGCTTCCCAGCATCCATGTGTCCGTCCGTCCGTCCATACGTACGTGTGTCTGTCTGTCTGTCTCTCTGTTTGTTTGTCTGTTTGTCTGTTCGTCCCTCTGTCTGTACGTCCATCTGTCTGTTCGCACCTGCTGAGTTCGCACCTGCTGAGTGAGAGATCAGCGCAATCAGCGCAATCAACAAGCGATGCTAGATAAATGCCACGCTCTATGATTACGGGTTGCACTCAATTGAAAGGGTTGCTGTTTTTTTTCCTTTCGTGGAACCAGCGCTGCTCTTCATTATCTTGCCGTTTAAACAAAAAACGTGCCCATTAAGCCGCAGAAGCAGGATACTGGGAGGAATACTGGGAGGAAGTCCAGACTGAACGTCACCGATTCTGCGATGACAATGGGCTCGTTACAGGCACGTTTTGGGCACTCATTCGCACTGTGAATTTTACGGTCTTCGATAAGTACTTTGGGCTATGTAAGAACGAACGTCCAAATACTTTGCTTGTTCAAGAATTACGCAACACGCGTTCAGAGTTTGATGTACCTGGTCTGAAACACTGCGGTGTTACATAGTAGCGGAAATTGTCACT
The DNA here is from genome assembly GCA_013436015.1 of Rhipicephalus annulatus. Lineage (NCBI taxonomy): Eukaryota > Metazoa > Arthropoda > Arachnida > Ixodida > Ixodidae > Rhipicephalus > Rhipicephalus annulatus. The sequence goes on from WOVY01006496.1 coordinate 106,776, forward strand.
TTCAGATGCGGAAGCATCTTATACTCGCGCCTTGTAGTGCGCCGTCCACGCCGTCCGCACCGCTTCTCGAACATTTCGACAGCTGACGCGCGCGCATGCGCCGTCGTGCCGTCGCCCACCATCTGTGCCGCGCGCGCTTCTCCTTCGAGAACATTCGACAGCTGACAGCGCATGCGCCGTCACGCCGTCGCCATCTGTGCCGCGCGCGCGCTTCTCCTTCGAGAACATTCAACAGCTGACAGTGCATGCGCCGTCGCGCTGTATATATACTCAAGGTCGGCGCTCGCTCGCTCAGTTGCCGCTCGTCGGTTGGTTTGTACGGCGCGTCGACGTCCGAGGTCGCGGTGAAATGAATTCCAACGAATCCACAAACACAATGATCGACTTCCCTTCGACCAGTGCCGTCCTTTCGCATACGTGGGTACGTGTTCACTCATTTAACACCCCCTCCTACAACCACGTTAACCAATTTAGCCATCGACCCAAGTAAGTCGCACTTTAACACCCCCGTTAACCAATTATATGGCTCCGCATCCTCCTCAGTGTTTCCCCGAGAGAATCTGCGGGCAATTTTTTTTCTTTAGTTGTCCACCTCAGTGAACACTTATTTTTCATTATAACGTCGCCATTATGCTACATGTTGACGTCTTTGATGTGGATGTAGTCGAGTGTACTGATGTAGCTATTGTGCTACCAAACATAAAACATAATAATAGTTCATATGACGAAAAAGGAGATCACAACTATGGCACTTGAACTGTTAAAACGTGTGTGGTAGTGATGGTAGTGGTTAGAAGAAGAAGAAGGCGCCTAATTTCTCCAGCCTGGTTTGGCGTCGTTGCAGTGCTTCAAAAAAAACGTGGGCAGTGAAGGTAGGTCGGCTGATCAAAGCCTTCTATATTTACCGGCAAAAGTACTTCTCGTGTACCTTAGTTCAATGATATAAATAAGGCAACCAATTATCTAGAGCGTAACTGTGCTTCCGTTGACCAGCTCATGATTATCTGTACGCAATAAAAGAGTAAAATATGAGACAGGATAGGCGAGCAACACGATTCAATGACAATATTTAGCACAGTCTTTCCTATACTAATCTCCAGAAAGGAGGAATGCTAGAATACCTCTATACTTCTCAATTCGAGGTATTCAGCAACGAGCGAAAATGGACCAACCTAAATAAACTAATACTGCCCCAGACCATCGATACCTCCTAACAGTCATCGATCAAAAAATGCCGTAGATGCCATGCTTTTCTTTGTAAATGGAACCAAAATAATGTAGTAACCGAAAATATACATTCCTTCAGTTCAGCCACAAGATTCTGGCGGTGATTCTTGCTCGTACATGGAAAAAAATTCGCACGTTTGAATCCCATGCGCTTCTGCTCTATACCGTGGTGCCCGCTGGATGGATAGAAGGATTGATATAGCGTACCCCTTAGATCGGGCGGTGGCTAACGCCACCAAGCTGTAATACTTAGTGCACCAAACACTATACTCATTCTTTTTTCTTTAAATAGTGAGGTTGACGAGACGTACTTTGCAGTGATTGGCTTAATTTTTACTCGTGCCTTGACTTTAGCCACCAATCAGATAACCTCCTTCTAGTTAATTCTACCCACCAAAAGTCTACTTTGCCCTCACTGTCCCTAAACCCGAGTGCTTTGAAAAACTCAGCGCCATCATCCTGAACTATAGGGTGAAGCCCTTTACAGAATATTATCAAGTGTTAGGAAGTTTCCTCCTCCTCTCCACACGCACTGCATACCGTGTCTACTCCTCCGTATTTGGCCCGATTTGTCTTGGTTCACAATACTCCCGTCCTGGCCTCAAACAGTGGATAACTACCCCGAGTATTATCATGGATCTATTCCTTGGCAATTTCCTGCTTAAAAGTTCGATAGATCTCTAGTGTGGGCTTCTTAATCATGCTGATTCTCCACATGCTGCTCTCAGCTTCTTGACCTTTTTTTAACCGATAATTCTTTTTAGTTTGGCCCCCTGCTGTTTTGTAAGTATTTACCCGTCAATTTTCCTGTTCACTTCCTTCATTTTGTGTCGACATTCTTCATGTACAAGTAGCTGAAAACATTCCTAACTTCCTAACTGATACGACGCCACGTGCATGCGCAGCAGCTGTCTCGTCGCCAGACGGCGCATCAATGCCCTCAGCTACGTAATCGCGTGGTTCTCACACTTAAGCTCACGCCTGTTCGTCATAGACGTAAGTTGCAAAATGATTAGGACCACAATCAGTCTTCTCTTGCCATTCTTCTCCGTGATTGCCGAAGGTATCTCGGAGCCCTTCGTTTCGCCCTTCGTTGTACACCGACATAACGGACGCGCATGTATCCCCATTTACAGAACACGCAAATAGAAAACTACCGTTGACAAAACCTTCTAGCATGTGGAAGAAAAGAGCGCAGCGCACAGGAAGCGACAGATCCATGGACGATGCCACTGCATAGGCGAAAATCACTAGGGCTATTATTACCAGATAAAGCAATCTCCGTACCACTGATCATAAGGTAGATTGTTCGTGTATGCACTGCAGCGCTTCAACATCATGTGTCTACTCAAATTTACCGCCTTTAGGCGCTAAAACCTCACGTCGGAGTGCTTGCTTCGAACTCGATGCCACGCGAAGCTCGCTTGCACTTAAATTGCCAGTTGCAACACGCCGAAATAACCGAAACATCTTTTTCATTGTAGTTGCAGTTCGTTTAAATGAGCTTCCTACTTTTCTGATGTGAGGTTGGATTGAAGGAAGAAGCTTGCGAGGCCCTTAAATTTTCAGAAAACCGCGCCTCAACACCAACAAAAAAGGGAGATTTATGCACGTCTGCTTGCGGACGGCTCTCTATGGCTTGCAGGGCAATGGGGGCACTGGTGGCCGCAGTTTCCGCAGCGCCGCCTGGGCAAACTCTGACGTCTATAAAAAAATATAAAAGTAGGACTACTTCGCTAAGCTACTCTAGCATGCGCTTGAACCAATAAAACGCGGAGCCAACCGGAAAGCCGTCACTTTCATGGTCGGAAAACCAACCGGGAACTGATGCACAGGATTGAACATGGGCAACCAGAATAGTGGTGTCCTTTAAAACGAAAGAGGAAGTGCAGGTGACTCCGATGGTTGCGACACCTCGGAAGGCATATCCCAAAGCGTCACGGCGAGTAGGTCTGTATGACGAAAGTAAATGACAAGTGGTAACATGAAACGGTGGACGTGTATGTTTTGTATGGCATGATTTACACGTCATGCTCATGGTGGGCTCCCGTCTGGTTTGCTAGTTTGGTTTATACCGAATTGCATAGAGTAAAAAAGGGGAGAACCAGATTCATAATTGATTGATATGTGTGGTTTAGTGCCTCAAAACAACCATATGAATACAAGAGACGCCGTATTGGAGGGATCTGGAAATTTCGACCACTTGGCGTTTTTTAATGTGCACCCAAATCTGAGCCCATGGGCTGTAAGATCTGGCGTCGCTGGCCAGGGGGAGTGAGTCGTCTTTGTCGCGAAAAGGTGCGGTTTCCAATGAGCCGATTCTCGGGAGACGATAATCTCAGTGTAAGCGCGCCCGTTCTGGCAAAAAGACTGCGGTCGGTCGCCGCTTTTAACAACCAGCTAAGGGGTCCCCGGCCGGCAGATTGCCGGTGGGCGATGTGATGACAGCGTATATACACCCATCCATGAGGATTACAGTCCGTTAAACGGCTGTCACGCTGGACAGCGTAGTCATCTCGCGGTAAATACAGGAGGCCCGCCACTGAACGGCGCCACCACTGTGTGCGTTCGTAAAGTTCACGGAACGTAATGTGCAGGCCGGTTCTTCCGTCTCTTTCCATCCGACCGAGCGGTCGAGTGCTGGAAGACGAGAGGAGAGGACGGCAACACGTGTGTAGTCTGTCCAATAAAACGGATTGAATTGCTTTGGTTGGCCGAGAGGAGAATCGGGAGGGGCAACCAAGGGGTTAATCCTGGCTCCCGAGTCCTCACGATTGTTCTGGTTGCATCAAAGAGTGCTCTGCACTATCGGCTCTGCCAAGGCAACATGCGGCGGTTCCAAAGGTGAAAGTGTCTTGTAAATATGTACATAAGTTCTTGTACATAAAGTCGAGTTATTGTAATGCATCTAAAAGTTCTAGTCTCCATCCTTGACAAGCAGCAGCAGCAGCAGCCACGACAAGACAAGACGTACACCAAGCAACCAACCTTCCACTCCCTTCTATAGCGACGGCCGCTACGCAGCTGACTCCCTCTGCTCAAGGGAACAGAGGGAGTGGGCAGAAGGTTCAGTTTTTACTCGGGCCTACAGCATTTTCATCTTCATCGAAAATGCAGCCGCCGCAGCCGGGATTCAATCCCGTGACCTGCGAGTCAGCAGCCGAGCACCTTAGCCACTAGACCGCCGCGGCGAAGCGGAGAGGACTAGATGACGAACACAAATGACAGGTGATCACATAAAAATCATGACTTCTATTTGATGTGCTTCATTACTTACTGTTCTTCCGCTACCTTCATATACTATTCCGTGACGTTACTATATGAAGAAAATGACTGACAGACTGTAACATTAAAATTATGACATGCATACCATCTACCACACAATTCACATTACACTGTCTGCGCTGCGTGTCCAGCCATTTCACTCACTGGATGTATATCCAATTTGGTGCGGTAAGACATGGGTGTGTGATGAGCATAAAAGACAGGTTATGCGTTCCCTATACCAGAATATACGTAAGTGCATTCCAGCCGCCTGATATCTACCAGATTCTACACGCACTCATGCACGTATGACTAACATGTGATATACGTTAACTACATGTCGTGAATCTCGCAACATGACTGACTTCATTTGGCTCAAAAGCAAACAAGGCCATGTATGCAACTGTTTTCTTGCTGCTCCACGTTAGAGCTATTCTCACAATGCCTAATAGGTGCCAGATTTTTTGAAAGCACTTGTAGTCTATGTACTGATAAACTCACTATAAAACACGCGCATGACACTGCGAAGGTTGATTCTTCTTCCTGGTAAAGTGGAAGCATAATGTAAACTAATGTTAGCGGCTAAGTGCGCAGGTCCGCAGACACCCGTATGTCCGCGTTTCTTATGATAGTTTCGGTACACATCAAAACATCACAAAAATGCTTATAAACATACAATGTACCAATATTATCAGAAGTTTTACGTACTAAAACGAGCATATTGTTGTAAGAGGTGCCATAGTGGAGGGCTCTGCAAAGTTGAAGCACCTGTTGTTTTTTATTCAAGTGGAAAAAAATAAAAGAATGGTCATGATTGTTTTGTCACTTCCTCTATGTGGACTCACATGGCACCATACCGGGGCTTGCGGCATTTCGCCTCTGCTGAAATTAGACTGCCGCGTAACCTGGATCTAGCGTGAGACCTTCAGGTCAGCAGGCGAACACCGGAAATAAGTAACTTCACGCGTCCATTCAACAGGGGCCCCATGAAACAACATAGGTTTATGTCAACACCACCCTACTAAAAAAACATATATAATTCTATACAGGACCCGTATGCTTCAATACAGGAGTTACGGGAGCTAATACAGGAGCTGTACAGGAACCAGATGGGGGTAGATAAGTGTTATACAGGACCTACATGGTGGTATGTAGGAGCTGAATGAAACCTGGGCCGGACATATAGGGGTATGTGGGAGCTATGTAAGGATTATGGGTTTGGAATGTAGGTCCCATCTAGCACAATATAGGAGCTAATGGGGCTGAATGGGGGCCATACATAGTACTTGATAGGGGTCAATGTCAACCTTAATAGTCAATGTTGGACATGAATAAACTTATTCAACCGAATACCAAGGCATGCATAATACTTTTGTTTAGTTTCTTTTTGCATTGAAGGGTCAGAAAATACTCAGTTTTTCAGCTCCATTATTTGGCCTGCACACAACCTCAAGGAATAGCCAATTTTAACACAACTACATATCATGAGATGCAAGTGTGAGCTGAAGTATAACAATTAAGTATATCAGATAATTACCAAAGTGCCTTGAATAATTTGATCACCTTAGTTGTACACGTGTTATATTTTCACAAATAATGCTGCTCAGTTTTATGAAAAAACAGCAATTTAAATGTGTCATTTGTGTAATGAATAATCTTTCTCTTAGAAACCTCTAACGGTAAATAGTGATTGAATAATTTCCCATTATATGAATATACACAAGAACATAAAAGACAATTCATCCTTATAATCAGGAGAGATAGACCGAGTCTCACTCACGTGCTCTGTCATTACCCCAAGGCACAAAGCACAAGGAACCATGCAGGACTACTAAGGAAGAGTGCGAATGAGCTCTACGCAGCTTGGACCTCGAGGCATAAGTGCACACGACACGGTCGAGGAGCAAGGCGTCTCTGTTATGACATAGCAATTGCACTCTCTGGTCTAAACACACACACTGAAAGATATCGATGAAGTCCTTATTTTATACAAGTACAAATATTTACATAAAAACACATTAAAAAAGTTTTGCTATACTGGTGTTGTTGAAACAAAACTACATCTTATATTCAGATCAATTTTCCATGCACTGCCACAAATGGTGGATCAGAGAGTTTGGTTGGCTTTTTGCAAGCTTGCTCACCTGTGAACGCTACTTGGCTGTGTTTGTTCCTCCGAATGAGAATAAGAGCAAATATTTATCAAAAATTTCATTTCGTGTGCTTCCATCTAAGCTTTTCAAGACAGCTTGTTGTACGTATGCATGAAAGCATCTTCACAATTGGCCAACTAAGTGTTCTCATGGTACTCATGTCTTACAATAAAATTCATTCAAATATTTATTTTAATTTTCAGGCACATTACTTTAAATATTTGAATGAGTGTTTGGGTGGCACAAGCTTGCTTGCTCGTGAAATGTACTTTGCTGTATTTATTGCTCCAAAGCCAAATAGGAGCACATAGTTCTCAAGATAATGCACATAGTTCTCAAGTAATTCTATTGAGGGACGTAATCTTGCAATGCCATGCAAGCATGCTTAAAAAAAACGTTAGTGTAGTGTAACTGCAGAAGCATTTATTCTCCAGAGAATTGAAGAGAACTGTCAAGTGCTAGCCTTCCCTATTTATATTGAAGACATTTTACACTTATGAAACAAAACCAAGAGATACTTTCTGTCAAGCTTGAATTTCCGTAATATGATGGCAATCAAGTCTTCTAACTTGTGAATTCTTGTGTGTCGCTTCAACATCAGTATGTTAATATAATTAGCACTCATGAGAAACACTGGATCCTATGCCAGCTAGGAGTCACATAGGGAAGCATATTGGGTTGTTTTTGATTAACTTATTATTAACAAGATTGTCAGTATTTATTACTCATTTTTTGCACACTTATGCATGGGCGTCAGTAAGGGGACCAAATGGGGTAGTTGTCCTCCTCAAGCCTCACTAGCACTTGCACCCACTCAAGCTACGGCAGTGCTTTCACCCTACACCAGGCATTTCCACCCCCCCTAAGAGATAATCCTGCCGATGACCATGCAATTATGGCAGCGATAATACAGTTGTGTGTCAGAGCTGATCTCAAGGCGTGTGCTCCTTGCTCTTGCGGCTTCACTGTCTGCGTTGGAGGCGTAACCGGTAGATCGAAGTCGAGAGAGTAAACGCGGAGTCTGTAGATTTCAAGATTGACTGCAGCCTCGTTTTCTTCCTCAGTCACGCAGGTTGTCTGCCCACCCCTCGCTTTCGTTTTCTTATGCTCGAAGTTTGTGTGTATGAAGAGCGGCAGGCTTCGATTGACGTGAAGTGGCTGTAGGCGTTCCGCTTAGTTCGCGGTACCTTGAACTCACATAGTGGTGTCTGTGAAGCTTGAGCACTGGCAGTTTTAGTGGCATCATGTAGCGAATTAATGTTACGTTTCTACAACTGCGGAGTGCATCTGGCTGTACTTAGCATTACTTCAACAAGAAGCTGCGCATGTAATTCGCGTTAAGTAGTATCGTAATCTTCGTAGAATGTTTTGGTTAGTGAAAATAGAGCATGACTGGGAAAGTGAACTAGAAATTATTGTGTCTAATACGAGAGCGATCACTTTTTGGCCACGAGTGGTAAAGCATGTGCTATAACAGGAATCACTGAGTTGCACCTCTGGAAACATAAAAATTGTGCCAGCCATGTAAAACTCTAGGTTTTTGTTAACAGAAAAGTTGCCGAGGGATGTGCAGGCCAGTTTCGTGCGTTAGGCTGGCTCACGTTTTAATTTTTCTTCCTACTAGCAGCACTTAAGAAAAGTTCCACGTTATTCAAAACAGAGCTTTATGCATCATTTACAACTTAGCCAAAGATAACTGTTCTCCACAGCTAAGCTGTTTTTATGCTAATACTTACGCAGAGTTCTAGCTTTTGCATATACAAGATAAAGAATATATCAATGCTTTCAGATACAGTAAGGCCAGCTGAATACTCATCTTTGTAACACCTTACGGCTCGTGAAAAAATTCTAAACAACACCACATACTAATTACGGGGCCCAAACGAGAATATATCTACCATTACCCCATGCACTGAACAAAAAATAGTCAACGTCCTCACAGATCTGCGCTTTATGCTTTCATCGTTAATGTAGAATAACATAGATGAATTTCATCTTTGATGGTTTTTTTTCTGTAGCTCTCCTCAAAGTTGGGTGTACTGGTCGCGTTCTTTTGGCGATAATCTATGCTTATGTATGCCTGTTAACGTATGCCGTCCCGGCATGCTGCTGAATAATAATCAGCTGGGAAGCTTAGTGAAGTTCAAAAAAGCTTCTTTTTTTCACATACTCTCCGCTGTAGATAGGTCCCAGTTTGTTACTGCGTCGATGAGAATCAACGGGATCATCGCCGAACACTTAGCCGCCATTTGCCATTTTTGCGTGACCGGATGTTTACAAGCCATAAGTCAACCCCACCAGACAGCCGCACTACGGAAGCCATAATACACTTTTTGGTAGCGTGAAGAAAAAATAAACTATTGAGACCAATCAAACTTTCTCTACGCTTTTTTTACGCGTGCAAAAAACGTGAGTTTATGATTTTGAAATTGTGTCAATGAGTTTTCTCTTTCTCGCTAGCTTTGAGGTTTTTTTATAAGAACTTCGGGAGGGTCGGTTAATACAAGCGGCCAAAACAAGCCCATTTTGGATTCATTAGTTGTCAATATGGCGTTTGCGGGTTGTGCGATGGCACAGAGGAAGAAAGGTGTGCGATGGATTTTGTTGCTTGTCTTGTGCTACCAGGTTTATACGTCTTCTGTGTGCAGCCTCTATGCCTGTTCGAACTGTGCGGCAGGTGTGAAACAGATGTAGTTCAGTAAAAACGTGAAGAGTCATTTGCAATGCGGGAGATGCACCAAAAGTCACGTTCGTCGTTTGCGGAGATGGTTACTGCGCCGTTGTGGAACCCCTCGAAAAAAGGCTTCATTTCGCTGAGCGTTGCCGATATGGCAAAAAGCCTTTATCGGCAAAGTCAGCCGGGTAAGGTACGGACATCCAAAAAGAGCTGCTTTCACAGGGATGTGCACCTTCTTCGAGGTGAGTGTCATTTTTATTTACCATAACATTTTCACTGGCGTGCTTTTTAAGTGAACAAAGGAAGGCACAGTGAAAACATGTTTGAGTGCGTGTGTGTTTTATTTTTATGTGCCACATTTCATCCGTGTGTGTTGTGTATATTGGCGTAGCTGCACCTGATACCGCGCGCTCGTGTCCCATGGGATGTTTGAATCGCAATCATGATCAATCTGGATTAAAATGTCTCTAATATGCGCGGCTGCACAGTGACATAAGTTGTAGCTGCTACTGTTGATCGCGATCAAAAACCACATTCAGGTCGGCCTTGATGGTGCTGGAAATATCCGGTGTGACACCTGTACAGTCAATAATATATGATAATAAGTCGACGTCGCTATTCCTGATGACCAACCTGCATTACATTGTATTACTTATTGTTCGCATGTAATATTCACACATTCTACGTTTCATTTCTGCGTGGTTATTTATTGTAGCCTGCTCTCCAACTTTATGTGTTCTCTGATGAAACTATTTTTACTGACCTCGTGCAGATGGAGAGAAAAAATGACTCGCCGTGCAACACAATCTTTTCTACCAGAGTGACGACTGTGAAAGGAATGTCAGAACTTCGAAGGTAAATGTGCTTTAATAGTAAAACTTATTTTAACAACATATACAAAATGCTAACTTCCAATGTCCTGGTTGCATTCACAAGCCGCACGTTTGTACAATAGTCGCTAATTCAAGTACGTTTGCACTAAGTGGCTAGGCAAGGGTTCACTCATTCTATGTTACATTTTTTTTCAAGTTTTGTTCGGGTCGTTAAGTGGTAACCAGAGTGAAAATGAAGACTGCTTCATTTGAAAGGTTTAGGTACATATACCAGCTACATCTGTTCATATTTGCCATTTTGATTCAGACATTTGTCAGTGTGTAGCACGAACTTAATAATTTGTTTAATTCACAATACTGCAGCCTAGCATAGACCAAGCTGAAGTGGAATTACAAGAAAGGAGAATGGTACAGAAATAATTTATAACAATTAACTGGCACCACACGCAAATACGTCAGTTTTGCCAGGATGATTCTTCAAAGAAAAAGAACAGCAGTAATAGTTAGCAACCACACTTTTGACTTAGTAATGTAAGAGCCTCAGTGATTTAGTATTCAGCACAACAAATGTTGATCAAGGCTATCATCAAAACTGTCTGCCTTACAACTTCCTTTACTCTCCGCCTAGAAGTTCAGTAAGTGAGTCTGCAGCAAGCAGCA